>SZWC01002250.1:42931-107330 GCA_023375785.1 Penium margaritaceum
CGCGCTCTGGGTTTTGATGCATGCCCTACCTGTGACTCAGATTCAGTGCACCCTCGTCATCATCACATCTAGCCATGGCGTGGGCATGAGAGCATGCATGGAAACATTGATGTGGATGGCACGCTTTCAATGACGTTGCTTTCCCTTTGCTGACGGTATGCACCAACCACGAGCACACGTGTTGCGTCCAACACTGCATTGCATTGCATGTGGGCGATCAGCCTCTTAGGGCTAGAGACTGATCGCCCACACGCAACGTGAGCGATTGGCCACCTAGAGGCACACTCGACGTTGTGGGATTTCCGGGACACACGTCTGCCACGGTACCAGGAAGTGCAACGCGGCGTAAGCAGATGTGGACGCGATGGAAATAATGCTGAATCGAAAAAATCGCTTGCGAACATTGAAGGAAGCGAGCTGAAATCTCACTCCGAATAAACGGCTAATAAAGTTCTTGATTTCTTTCCTTATTGTTGACACAACACGAAAAATATTCCTGGCAGATTCCACGTCTGTTGGCTCACCGCGCACAAGCTCCCCATGCCGTCCGCAACACGCCCGCGTGAGTTTGTCGCAGGCAACGTCGGCAACCGAGAAAGGCAGTCGGCCTCTGCAATCAAGAAAACTCAACCAAAAGAAACGGTCCAAGCAGGGACCAAGCCGGGGCTCGGCGGGCAAGGTGCTGCTGGGCGGAATGCAGCGCCGAGAGCGGAGCGTCTTTTGGTTTTGGGGCGGGCAAGGACTGGCCGTCACACTAGGTGACCTCAGGAGTTAGACAAGAGTCCTTGGACGGGAGTTCGAGGTTTGGACCAGGAGAGGAGAAGAGGGGTGGGAGGAGCGAAGCAGGACGGGAAAGCGAGATGCGCCCTGGCAGAGAAATTTGTGGCCCAGCTCTGCGCATGGAGCGGTTAGGCAAAGCTCGAGCCAGAGAAGCGTTGGCGGCCGATCGTTGTCCACGCTGGGCGAAATCGACGGCAAAGAGCGATGGGCGAAGCAGAAACGTCCGGCGACAGCTGAGGAGGGGAGAGTGAGACACTCCCGCCGGACGCTACTGCTTACGAAGGTTGACGAGCGACAAATCTCAACTCGCTGCGACCAGTCTGCTTACGAAAGTTTCGCAAATGGACAGGTCGAACCTGGTTCGAGAAGAGCGCCATGAGGGCAATGCTGACGTGCCCCTATTTTCCTCTGCAGTTTTGTCGTGAACACTGTCCGATCTGTTTTTCCCATCTGGTCGCAACCGACTGAGGCAAGGGTGCTGCCCCAGTACCAAGGTGGCCGAGGAGTTGGCTAGGCCCCAAAATCACTATATAACAGAAATTGTCAGAATTGAGAAAATTCAGCCGAATTTTTAAGATTCACCTTCGAAAAATATAATTTTACTATTATTCAAGGGATATTAGTGAGGTTTGAGGCAAAGTCCTATTGAACCGCTATCAGTTTACCGAGGAATCATTTGTAATCTTTTTCTAAAGGAATATTGGAAGGGGTAAATTTAAGATAGGTTCCTAGTTCGACCCCCCACTTGAATCGGACTGCCTGTCATTGGAAGTCGTATCTGGATGATGCAGATGCGTTTCCAAGTTGCTCGGAGGGGGCTATAGTGCAAGTGTCCACCCATGGGATGCCCTTGCGAGGGGGGGAAACAGTCATGTTTTCATTTTTCAATTTCTCACATGGGTAAATTTTGAGAGAAACGGACGCATGGAATAACAAATTCTTTCGTCGATTTCCGACACATTTCATTACAGGGAAGAAGTTTCCAAAACAAACCATCGCAAAATACGTAAGAGAATCACAAACAAAGCACACACTTCGCAGACTAATGAGATTGGCCGCACCATCCGTGCGTCGGATAGTTTTCGTTGTCCAAGTTTTTGTGGGCACTGTTCGTTGATTCATGTGGATTGGAGCTAAGCCGACGTGAAATCATCTGGGAGCCTATAATACAACCACAAAGGTTGCCACCGCATAGCATCGCCGGTAATTTGGCCCTCATATTAATTTATGTGATTATGTATACTGGAGGTAGCGGGTCCTCATAGTTATACAGATTGGTACAAGGCATGAACCAGGCATGAGAGTTCAAAATAGACATTCCCCATGGTCAAATCAGCAAAACAGGCACATACCATCGTCGTGACTTGAACTCGTCACTTTGCGTCCAAGCGAGTCGCATGCAATGCAGCTTGGATTTATTTGCCCTTTTAGAAGCTATTGGAGGGAATACATGGTTTTCAAAGGTTTCAATACGTTAAAAAAAATAGGCAATGGCGAAAAAGGAAGCAATGTTCAATGATTTCCTCTTCTATAGCAAATGGACAGGCACTTGAGCCGTTCCCTCATAAATGGATGTAATGAGTGGCATGGATTGAAGTAAAGACAATTTTTGTTTGCATGTCTCTCCCGTAAAGATTATTGGGAAGAACCTCAAATTGTGTGTTGTGAAAGCTTTTCCATCTTGTTCCTTTCATGTGAAAAGGAAACATTATCTAGCTTAAGGAGGCACTAAATTTTTCAGTTGGGGGGAGGGGTGGGAGGTGATGTGAGAATCAACATGGTTGGATAGCAAGACGGTCTAAAAGCCCAATCATCCATGCTTTAGGAAATAAAACCGTGACAATATCTTTACCTTCGATGTGTGATGCTTTGGCCAAAGCACGCTCATGAAGAATGTTATGGCTGGTATCCACTTCAACAGGCAAAGTTCAAAGAGTCGATTGCTTCTTGATCTGCCTTGTTTTTTCCCCCTTTTTTAACAAATGAGGGCGATGAGTGTTACGATCCAGATGTAAATGAGTCCTTAAACTCTTAGAGGGGGCATTTCAATTATTACATTTATAGCCCACCGCGCCTCGACCTCTAGACTTTTATGCCAATCGGCCGAGGCCTTTTTGGCCACCTACACCAACTCGAAGTGTTCCATTCCTGAAGTAACTAGGGCGCAAGTAGGGCGCAAGTAAGGCGTAACTAGGGCGCAACTAGGGCACATCTAGATTGCAATTAGGGCGCAACTAGGGCATAGCTAGTGCCCACCTGAGGGTACAACTAGGGCGCAACTAGGGCACAAGTAGGGCGCAACTAGGGCGCAAGTAGGGCGCAAGTAGAGCGCAACTAGGGCCCAACTAGGGTGCAACTAGGGGACAAGGAGGGCGCAAGTAGGGCGCATCGAGGGCGTAACTAGGAGACAACTAGGATGCAAGTAGAGCACAAGTAGGGCGCAGGAAAGGCGCAACTAGGGTACACCTAGGGCGCAACTAGGGCGCAAGTAGGACGCAAGTAGGGCACAACTAGGGCATAACTAGGGCACAACTAGGGCACAACTAGGGCATAGCTAGTGCCCAACCGAGGTGCAACTAGCATGCAACTAGGGCGCAACTAGGGCGCAACTAGGGCAAAACTAGGGCGTAGCTAGTGCCAAACTGAGGCACAACTAGTGCTGAACTAGGGCGCAACAAGGGCGCAACTAAGGCGCAAGTAGGGCACAAAATGGACGCAAGTAGGGCGCAAGTAGGGCACATGTAGGGCGCAAGTAGGGCGTAACTAGGGCGCAAGTAGGGCGCAACTAGGAAGCAACTAGGACGCAACTAGGGTGCAACTAGGGCGCAAGTAGGGCGCAACTAGGGCGCAACTAGGGCGCAACTAAGGCGCAAGTAGGGCACAAAATGGACGCAAGTAGGGCGCAAGTAGGGCACATGTAGGGCGCAAGTAGGGCGTAACTAGGGCGCAAGTAGGGCACAACTAGGGCGCAAGTAGGGCGCAAGTAGGGCGTAATTAGGGCGCAACTAGGGTGCAACTAGGGCGCACGTAGGGCGAGAATAGGAAGCAACTAGGACCCAACTAGGGTGCAACTAGGGCGCAAGTAGGGCAAAAGTAGGGCGCAATCAGGGCGCAAATAGAGCGCAAGTAGGGCGCAACTAGGGTGCAGGTAGGACTCAACTAGGGTGCAACTAGGGCGTAACTAGGGCACAACTAGGACGCTACTAGGATGTAGCTATTGCCCAATTGAGGCGCAACAAGGACGCAACTAGTGCGCAACTAGGATGCAACTAGGGGCTAAGTAGGGCGCAAGTAGGGTGCAAGTAGGGTGCAACTAAGGCGCAACTAGGGCGTAGCTAGTTCCCAAGTGAGGAGCAACTAGGGCCCAACTAGGGCGCAGCTAGGGCGCAACTAGAGCACAACTAGGGCCCAACTAGGGAGAAATAAGGGGGCAAGTATGGCACAAGTAGGGTGCCATTAGGGCTCAACTAGGGCGCAACTAGGGCGTAGCTAGCGTCCAACTGAAGTGCAACTAGGGTGCAACTAGGGCGCAACTAGGGTGCAACTAGGTTGCAAGTAGGACACAACTACGGCGCAAGTAGGGCGCAAGTAGGGTACAAGTAGGGCACAACTAGGATGCAACTAGGGCGCTATTAGGGAATAACTAGAGCACAAGTAGGGCGCAAGTAGGACACAACTAGGACGCAACTAGGGCAAAACTAGGACGCAAGTAGGGCGTAAGTAGGACGCAAGTAGGGCGCATTTAGGGTGTAAGTAGGGTGCAACTAGGGCGGAACTAGGTTGTAACTAGGACGCAACTAAGACGTAACTAGGATGGAAGTAAGGTGCAAGTAGGGCACAACAAGGGCGTAATTAGGGCGCAACTAGGGTGCATGTAGGGCACAAGTAACGCGCAACTAGGGTGCAACTAGGGCGCAAGTAGGGCGCAATTCGGGCGTAAGTAGGGCACAACTAGGGTGCAACTAAGGCGCAACTAGGGCGCATATAGGGCACAAGATGGGTGTAACTAGGGTGCAACTACGATGGAACTAGGGCGCAAGTAGGGCGCAAGTAAGGCGCAAGTAGGGCACAACTAGGGCACAACTAGGGCATAGCTAGTGTCCAACAGAGCAGCAACTAGGGTGTAACTAGGACGCAACTAGGGCGCATCTAGGACGCAAGTAGGGTGCAAGTAGGGTGCATTCGAGGCACAACTAGGGCGCAACTTGGGCGCTACTAGGACGCAACTAGGGCACAACTGGAGCGCAACTAGGACGTAGCTAGTGTCCAACTGAGGCACAACCAGGGTACAACTAGGGAGAAACTAGGGCGCAACTAGGGCTTAAGTAGGGCGCAAGTAGGGCGCAAGTAGGACACAACAAGGGTGCAACTAGGACGCAACTAGGCGTGCCAAGTGCCCAACTGAGGCACAACAAGGGCGCAACCAGGGTGCAACTAGGGTGCAACTAGAGCACAACTAGGGCGCAACTAGGGCGGAAGTAGGGCGCAAGTAGGACAAAAGTAGAGCGCAACTAGGGCAAAACTAGGACGCAACTAGGGCATACCTAGTGTCCAAATGAAGCGCAACTAGGGTCCAACTAGGGCGCAAATAGGGTAGAACTAGGGCGTAGGTAGGGCGAAACTAGGGCGCAAGGAAGGTGCAAGTAGGGTGCGAGTAGGGCACAAGTAGGGCGCAACTAGGACGCAACTAGGGCGCAAGTACGATTTAAGTAGGGTGCAACTATGGCGTAACTAGGGCGCAACTAGGACACAACTAGGGCGCAACTAGGGCACAACCAGGGTGCAAGTAAGGCGCAGGAAGGGCGTATCAAGGGCACAACTATGATGCAACCAGGACGCTAGTAGGGCGCAAGTAGGGTGCAAGTAGGGCGCAACTAGGGTGCAACTAGGACGCAAGTACGGCGCAAAAAGGGCGTAAGTAGGATACAACTAGTGTGCAACTAAGACACAACTAGGACGCATGTAGGGCGCAAGATGGGTGCAACTAGGGTGGAATTAGGTTGCAACTAAGGCGCAAGTAGGGCGCAACTAGGGCGCAACTAGGGCGCAAGTAAGGCGCAACTAGGGCACAACTAGGGCGCAACTTGGGCACAACTAGGGCGCAACTAGGGTATAATTAGGGCGTAGCTAGTGCCCAGCAGAGCAGCAACAAGGGTACAAGTAGGGCGCAACTAGGGTGCAAGTGGGACACAACTAGGGTGCAAGTAGGGCACAAGTAGGATGCAACCAGGACACAACTAGGATGCAACTAGGGCGTAACTAGGGTGCAACTAAGGTGCAAGTAGGTCGCAACTAGGTCGCACGTAGGACGCAACAAGGGCGCAAGTAGGGTGCAAGTAGGGCGCAACTAGGACGCAACTAGGACTCAGCTAGGACGTAGCTAGTGCCCAACTGAGGCGCAACTAGGGTGCAACTAGGGCGCAGGTAGGACGTAACTAGGGTGAATCTGAGGCGCAAGTAGGGTCCAAGTAGGTCGCAAGTAGAATGCAATTACCGTATTATCTCCTAAAGTCATATAGGTTTTCACGGAGGATTCTTTGTGTGCTTTTTTCAACGACCCGGGGTCCAATTTTGGACCGTTCATGAATAGGGCACAGTCAGGACCCTCCGTTGCAAATTCAAAATGACATTCTCGACTCCTTGATGTGACAGCACATGCTCGCTTGAACAGTACATTTGGTCTGTCAAATCTGGCCGCTTGAACATCAAGCGGTCAAGTTGGCAATGGCACACGAGAACGATGGACTTCAGCTTGCACGAAAAATTCAAATACATTTTTTGAGGAATTTCCTACCGTGTCCGAACTAGATAGAATCATTTTTTTTTCTGGGTCTGAACTTCTTGTGCAAAGTAAGGTGGTAGTACGGTAGGGTGCAACTAGGGCGCAACTGGGACACAACTAGGGTGCAACTAGGGCGCACCTAGGGCACTACTGGGGCGTAGCGAGTGCGCACTTGAGGCACAACTAGGGCACAACTAGACACAACTAGGGCACAACTAGGGCGCAAGTAGGGTGCCACTTGGACGCAAGTAGGGTGCAAGTAGGGTGCATGTAGGGCGAAAGTAGGGCGTAACTAGGGCACAACTAGGACACAAGTATGGCGCAACTAGGGTGCAAGAAGGGCGTGACTAGGACGCAAGTAGGGCGCAAGTAGGACGTAACTAGGGAGAAACTAAAGCGCAAGTAGGGCACAAGTAGGATGCAACTAGGGTGCAACTAGGGCACAACTAGGGTGCAAGTAGGGCACAACTAGGGCCTAAGTAGGACACAAGTACGATGCAAGTAGGACACAACTAGGGTGCAACTAGGGCGCAACTAGGGCGTAGCTAGTGTCCAACCAGGGCGGAACTAGGGCGCAACTAGAGCGCAATTAGGGTGCAACTAGGGCGGAAGTAGGGCGGAAGTAGGGCACAAGTAGGACACAACTAGGGTGCAACTAGGGCACAACTAGGGTGCAACTAGTGTCCAACTGAAGCACAACTAGGGCCCACCTAGGGCATACTAGGGTGCAACTAGGGCATAGGTAGGGCACAACTAGGGCGCAAGTAGAGTGCAAGTAGGGCGCAAGTAGGGCACAAGTAGGGCGCAACTGGGACGCAACTATGGCAAAACTAGGGTGAAAGTAGAGCACAAGTAGGGCGCAAGTAGGGTGCAACCAGGGCACAAGTAGGAAGCGACTAGGGTGCAACTAGGGCACAACTAGGGCGAAACTAGGACACAACTAGGGCGCAACTAGGGTGCAAGTAAGGTGCAAGTAGGGCGCAACTAGGGCGCAACTATGGCGGAACCATGGCGCAAGTAGGATGCAAGTAGGATGCAAGTAGGGCGCAACAAGGGTGTAACTAGGATGCAAGTAGGGTGCAAGAAGTGCACAGTTAGGGCGCAACTAGGGCTCAACTAACACGCAACAAGGGTGCATGCAGGGCGCAAGATGGGTGCAACTAGGGCACAAGTAGGGCGCAACTAGGGTGCAAGTAGGACGCAACTAGGGTGGTGCAAGTAGGGCGCAACTAGGGTGCAACCGGGGCACAACTAGGAGGTAACTAGGACGCAACTAGGGCGCAACTAGGGCGCAAGTAGGTTGCAACTAGGACACAAGTAGGGCGCAGCTACTGCACAACTAGGGCCCAACTAAGGCGCATGTAGGACACAACTATGACGTAGCTAGTGGCCAAGTGATGCATAACTAAGGCGCAACAAGGGTGCAACTAGGGCGTAACTAGGATGAAACCAGGGTGCAAGTAGGACACAAGTAGGGCGCAACTAGGGCGCAAGTTGGGTGCAAGTAGGACACAACTAGGGTGCAACTATGGCACTACTAGGGCGTAGCTAGTGCTCAACTGAGGCATAACTAGGGTGCAAGTAGGGCGCAAGTAGGGTGCAATTAGGGTGTAAGTATGGCGCATGTAGGGCGAAAATAGGGCCCAAGTAGGGCGCAACTAGGGTCCAAGTAGGTCACAAGCAGGACGCAACTAAGGCGCAAATAGGGCGCAATTGGGGCGCAACTAGGGCGTAACTAGGACGCACCTAGGGCGCAACTAGGGCGTAGCTAGTGCCCAACTGAGGCGCAACTAGGGCGCAACTAGGGCGTAACTAGGGCACAACTAGGGCGCAAGTAGGGGGCAAGCAAGGCACATGTAGGGCGCAAGTAGGGCGCAACTAGGGCGCAACTAGGGTGCAAATAGGGCGCAACTAGGGCATGATGAGGACGCACCTAGGGTGCAACTAGGGCATAGCTAGTGTCCAACAGAGCCGCAACTAGGGCGCAAGTAGGGCTCAACTCAGGCACGAGTAAGGCGTAAGTAGGACGCAACTAGGCGCAACTAGGATGCAACTAGGGTGTAACTAGGGCACAAGTAAGGCGCAAGTAGGTCGCAACTAGGGCGCAAGTAGGGTGCAACAAAGACGTAAATAGGGTGGAAGTAGGGTGTAACAAGGACCCAACTAGGGTGCAAATAGGGCACAACTAGGATGTAGGTAGTGCCGAACTGAGGTGCAACTAGGACACAACTAGGGTGCAACTAGGGTAGAACTAGGGTACAACTAGGGCGCAACTAGGGTGCAACTAGGGTGCAACTAAGGCACAAGTAGGGTGCAAGTAGGGTGCAACTAGGGCGCAAGTTGGGTACAAGTAGGGCGCCACTAGGGTTCAACTATGGCGCATCTACGGCGTAGCTAGTGCCCAACTAAGGCGCAACTAGGACACAACTAGGGTGCACGTAGGGCGCAACGAGGGTGCAAGTAGGGCGCAACTAGGGTGAAACTGATGCACAACTTGGGCCCAAGTAGATCGGAAGTAGGGCGTAGCTAGGACGCAACTAGGGCGCAACTAGGGCGCAACTAGGGCGCAACTGGTTCGCAACTAGCACGCGACTAGGGCACACCTAGGATGCAACTAGGGCGTAGCTAGTGCCCAACTGAGGTGCAACTAGGGCGCAACTAGGCACAACTAGGGCAGAACTTGGATGCAAGTAGGGTGCAACTTGGGTGCAAGTAGGGTGCACCTAGGGCGTACCCAGTGCCCAACCAGGGAACAACTGCCCAACCATGGAACAACTAGGGTGTAACAAGAGCGCAACTAGGACGCAAATAGGGGCGGAAGTTGGGCGTAACTAGGGTGCAACTACAGTGCAACTAGGGTGCAAGAAGAGCGCAAGTAGGGTGCAAGTAGGGTGCAACCAGGGCGCAAGTAGGGTGCAACACGGGAACAACTATGACACAACTAGGGTAAAACTAGGACACAACTAGAATGCAATTAGGGTGAAAGTAAGGCACAAGTAGGACATAAGTAGGGTGCAACTATGGTACAACTAGGGTGCAAGTAAGGTACAAGTAGGGCGCAAGTAGGGCGCAACTAGGGTGCAACTAGGATGCAAGTCGGGCGCAAGAAGGGCACAAGTAGGGCGCAACAAGGGCACAACTTAGAAGCAACTAGGGTGCATGTAAGGAGCAAGATGGGTTCTACTAGGGTGCAACTAGGGCACAACTAGGACGTAAGTAGGGCGCAAGTAGGGCCAAACTAGGGCACAAATCGATTGCAACTAGGGCGTAAGTAGGGCGCAACTAGGACACAACTAGGGCGCAACTAGGGTGTAACTAGGGCGTAGCTAGTGCTCAAAAGAGCCGCAACTAGGGTGCAAGTAGGGCGAGACGAGGGCGCAAGAAGGGCGCATCTAGGACGCAAGTAGGGCACAAGTAGGGCGCAACTAGGGCGCAACTAGGATGCAACTAGGGTGCAACTAGGGCGTAGAAAGTTTTCAACTGAGACAAAACTGGGACGCAACTAGGGTACAACTAGGGCGCAACTAGGGTGCAAGTAGGTTGCAACTAGGGCACAAGTAGGACACAACTAGGGCGCAACTAGGATCCAACTAGAGCGCAACTAGGGTGCAACTAGGACGTAGTTAGTGCCAAAGTGAGGTGCAACTAGGGAACAACAAGGGTGCAACTAGGGCGTAATTAGGGCGAAACTAAGGGGCAAGTAGGGCGCACGTAGGGCCTTACTAGGTTCCAAGTTGGGTGCAAGTATGGCCCAACTAGGGTGCAACTATGGCACAAATAGGGCGTAACTAGTACCCAACTGAGGCGCAACTAGGGCGCAAGTAGGGGCAAGTAGGGCGAAACTGAGGCGCACCAAGGGCCCAAGTAGGTCTCAAGTAGGGCGCAACTAGGGCGTACCTAGGGGACAACTGAGGCACATCTAGGGCACAACAAGGCCGCACATAGGGCACAACTAGGGCGTAGCTAGTGCCCAACTGAGGCACAACTAGGGCGCAACTAGGGCGCAACTAGGGCACAACTCGGGTGCAAGTAGGGTGCAACTTGGACGCATATAGGGCGCAATTAGGGCGCATGTAGATGGCAAAAAGGGCGCAACTAGGGCGCAAATAGGGTGCAACTAGGGCACAACTACGGTGCAACTACGGTGTAACTAGGACGTAGCTAGTGTCCAACAGAGCCGTAACTAGGGCGCAAGTAGTGCGCAGCTAGGGCGCAAGTAGGGTACAACTAGGGCACAAGTAGGGTGCAAGTAGGTCGCAACAACTAGGGCGCAACTAGGATGCAACTAGGGCATAACTATGGCACAACTAGGGCGCAAATAGGTCACAACTAGGGTGTAACTAGAGCGTAACTAGGGCGCAAGTAGGGCGTAAGTAGGGCACAACTAGGATCCAACTAGGGCGCAACTAGGGTGCAACTAGGACGTAGCTAGTGCCCAACTGAGGCGCAACTAGGGCGCAACTAGGGCGCAACTAGGACGCAACTAGGGTGCAACTAGGGCGTAATTAAGGTGCAAGTAGGGCGCAACTAGGGCACAAGTTGGGTATAAGTAGGGCGCAACTAGGGTGTAACTATGGCGTATCTAGGGCGTAGCTAGTGTCCAACTGAGGTGCAACTAGGGTGCAACTAGGGCGCAAGTAGGGCACAATTAGGGTGCAAGTTTGGCGCAACTAGGGCAAAACGGATGTGCAACTAGGGCCCAAGTAGGTTCCAAGTAGGGCGCAACTAGGGTGCAACTAGGACGAAACTAGGACGCAACTAGGGTACAACTAAGGGACACCTAGGGCACAACTATGGCGTAGCCAGTGCCCAACTGAGGCGCAACTAGGATTCAACAAGGTGCAACTAGGGCACAAGTAGGACACAAGTAGGGTGCAACTGGGGCACAAGTAGAGCGCAAGTACAGCGCATGTAGGGCGCAAGTAGGGCGCAACTAGGGTGCAACTAGGGCGGAAGCACGGCACAACTAGGGTGCAAGTAGGGCGGAACTAGGGCACAACTAGGGTACAAGTATGGCGCAACTAGGGGGGAACTAGGGCGCAACTAGGACGTACGTTAGGCGCAACTAGGGCCTAAGTAGGACACAACTTGGATGCAACTAGGGCGTAGCTAGTGCACAAGTGAGGCAAAACTAGGGCACAACCAGGGCATAACTTGGGCGCAACTAGATCACAACTAGGGTGCAACTAGGGTGGAAGTAGGGCTCAAGTAGGGCACAAGTAGAGCACAACTTGGGCGCAACTAGGGCACAACTAGGACGTAACTAGTGTCCAACTGAAGTGCAACTAGGGCCCACCTAGGGCGCAACTAGGATGCAACTAGGGTGTAGGTAGGGCGTAACTAGGGCGCAAGTAGGGTGCAAGTAGGGCGCAACTTGGACACAACTAGGGGTCAACTGGGACGCAAGTAAGGCGCAAGTAGGGCACAAGTAGGGTGCAACCAGGGCGCATGTAGGGCGCAACTAGGGCACAACTAGGACGTAGCTAGTGCCCAATAGAGCCGTAACTAGGGTGCAAGTAGGGTGCAGCTAGGGCGCAAGTAGGACGCAACTAGGGCGCAAGTACGCCGCAACTAGGGTGTAAGTAGGATGTATCTAGGGTGCATCTAGGATGCAACTAGGGTGCAACTAGGGCGTAGCAAGTGTTCAACTGAGGCACAACTAGGACACAACTAGGGTGCAACTACGGCGCAACTAAGGCGCAAGTAGGTCGTAACTAGGGCAAAAGTAGGACGTAAGTAAGTCGTTACTAGGATCCAACAAGGGCACAACTAGGGCGCAACTAGGACGTAGCTAGTGCCCAACTGAGGCGCAACTAGGGCACAACTAGGACCTAACTAGGGTGCAACAAAGGCACAACTAGTGCGTAACTAGGGCGAAACTGGGGTGCAACTAGGGGACAAGTTGGTCGTAAGTAGGGCGTAACTAGGGCGCAACAATGGCGCAACTGGGGCACAACTAGGGCGCACCTAGTTTGCAACTAGGATGTAGGTAGTTCCCAATTGAGGCGCAACTAGGGCGCAACGAGGATGCAACTAGGGGAAAGCTAGGACGTAAGTAGGGTATAACTTGGGCGCAAGTAGGGTGAAATGAGGGCACACGTAGGGCACAAGTAGGGCGCAACTAGGACAAAACTAGGGTGCAAATATGGTGCACCTATGGCGCAAGTAAGACGCAACTACGGAAGAACTAGGGTGTAACCAGGGTGCAACTAGGGCGTAAGTAGGGCGCAAGTAGGGCGCAACTAGAAAGCAACTAGGGCACAACTTTGGCACAACTAGAGCGCAAGTAGGGTGCAAGTAGGGCACAACTAGGGCGCAACTAGGGCGCAACTAGGACGTAAGTAGGATGTAATTAGGAAGAAGGTAGGACACAACTAGGGCGCAACAATGGTACAACTAGGGTGCAAGTAGGATGCAAGTAGGACGGAACTAGGACGCAACTAGGGTGAAACTAGGACACAACTAGGGCGGAACTAGGGCACAACTAGGGCGTAGCTAGTGTCCAACTGAGGCGCAACTAGGGATTAACTAGGATGTAACTAGGGCAAAACAAGGGCGTAACTTGGATGTAACTGGGACGGAACTAGGGCACAACTAGGGCGTAGCTTGTGCCCAACTGAGGCGCAATTAGGGCGAAAGTAGGGCGTCACTTGGGCGCAACTAGGGTGTAACTAGAGCGCAAGTAGGGCGCAACTTGGATGGAAGTAGGGCGCAAGTAAGGTGCACGTAGGACGCAAGTAGGGCACAACTAGTGCACAACTAGGGCGCAAGTAGGGTGTAACTAGGATGAAAGTAGGGCCCTAGTAGGACGGAACTTGGGCGCAACTAGGGCGCAACTAGGGCGCAACTAGGGTGCAAATAGGGCGCTAGGAGGACGGAACTAGGGCACAACTAGGGTGCAACAAGGCGCAACTAGGGCACAACTAGGACGTAAGTAAGGCCCTAGGAGGAGGCAACTAGGGTGAAACAACGGCGCAACTAGGGCGGAAGTAGGACGCAAGTAGGGCACAACTAGGGCATAACTAGTATGCAACTAGGGCATGACTAGAGCGCAAGTTGGGCACAAGTAGGGCGTAAGTAGGGCACAACTAGGACGCAACTAGGACGCAACTAGGGCACAAGTAGGGCACAAGTAGGGCACAAGTAGGGCGCAATTAGGACGAACCTTGGGCGCAACTAGGGCGCAACTAGGGTGAAACTAGGACGCAACTAGGGCGTGGCTAGTGCCCAACTGAGGCGGAACAAAGGCGCAACTAGGGCGCAACTAGGACGGAACTAGGGCCTAACTAGGGCACAAGAAGGATGCAAGTAGGGCGTAACTAGGGCTCAACTAAGGAGTAGCTGGTGCCCAAGGAAGTCGCAACTAGGGCGCAACTAGGGAGAAACTTGGACGCAACTAGAGCGCAACTTGGGCGCAACTAGGACGGAGGTAGGGCGCAAGTAGGGCAAAAGTAGGACGCAACTAGGATACAACTAGGGTACAACTAGGGCATAGCTAGTGTCCAACTGAAGCGCAATTAGGGTGCAACTAGGACGCAACTAGGGTGCAACTTGGACACAAGTAGGGCGCACCTAGGGTGCAAGTAGGATGCAAGTAGGACGCTAGTAGGGCACAAGTAGGGTGCAACTATGGTACAACTAGGGTGTAACTAGGACACAAGTAGAGTGAAAGTAGGGCGCAAGTAGGATGCAACTAGGAAGCAACTAGGCCGCAACTAGGGTGCAAGTAGGGTGCAAGTAGGATGCAAGTAGGGTGCAAGTAGGATGCAAGTAAGGCACAACTTGGGCACAACTAGGGCGCAAGTAGGGCGCAAGTAGGGCATAACTCGAGCGTAACTGAGGTGGGGTTCCGAAATCGACTATTTAGTTTTGTGTCATTTGTTAATTTGCTTTGGCGTAAAGTTGAAGCCGGTTGGGCCGGCGAGCGTCTGCGGAAGTGGCCTTCAGCCTCACAAGGCATCCGTCAAGTGTGTGACGTGCTTGCGAGTTGTGAAACAATTTCCCTCCATTTTGGCATAGAATTATTAGTCTATCGGCCTCGCGACTCGAGGAATCGACTACTTGTGTTGAACTAATCGACTAAAATCGACGACTAGAGAAAAGCTATGACTAATTAGTCGATTATTTAAGTGTTTCAACAAATTTTCAGTCAAGAAAAATGGGTGTGCGCAATTGCTTCATCGTCGGTTGTCATAGTTAAGAAACTTTGAGTGTTTGAAGTTCATACTTTTGAACTTGACTCGTGACGTGGGCCAGGCGGGTTGGCCGTCCAACGAGCCGCATAACAGAGTTCTTGGATGTCAAAGTGCATGTACAGGTACAAAGAGCACTGCCGGTATTATCGAATGACAGCGGGAGCCAATTCCAGCAGCGCCGAAACCACCTCACGCAGTGTACGATTAATAGTTGCTGCACCACGCTGAAATCTCTCCATCAACTGCCTCATTGACATGGCATGGCAGATGCACATGAGGAAAATAATGTGCTTCTCATCTGCATGTAGTTGAGTGCTTCGGAGTGATGTAGGAGTGGTCAAGACAGAGAGGATGCCTCGCCACGTCGACACAGTCATGCGCGCCATGGTGTACAAGCGCAATGGATGTCCACGGTGCAGTTTGTTTAACCAGTGTTGATAGCGGAAGTCGCCATCATGCATGCGACGCCGGCTTAGGCGAGAGAAAACACGTAGTATGAGGGAGGAGATGAGATCGTAGAGTAGTTCCAGCAGACATGCGTGTCTCTCTCTAACGTGATGGAAAAGAGCACGGCGTGCCAAAGCTTGACGACGTACAGAATCCATGGCATCTAATGGAATGTGATGTGATAGGTAAGTGCACATGTCCGGGAAAAACATCGCCGTTGCGGCACCGCCCTCGCCACTGACGCCGCATACACGTGTCACACGTGAGAGGACAAGTCCGGTTCAATTCCTACCCGTTGCAATGCCAACGACTAATTAGTCTGTCATCATAGACTAATTAGTCGTTCAGCATGAGAAATCCGCTTAGACTAATTAGTCTGACTAACTAGTCTGTACTTCTCCCACGTGCGGTAGACTAATTAGTCTAAGCGCACTTCCGTTGAGTTTGAACTACAAAATAAGTTAGTCGATTTCGGAACCCCTACTAAGGTGCAACTAGGGCGCATGTAGGGCACAAGATGGGTGCAACTAGGGCGCAACTACGGCGCAACTAGGGCACAAGTAGGGCGCAAGTAGGGTGCAAGTAGGGCGCAGCTAGGGTGTAACTAGGGTGCAACTAGGGCGCAACTAGCGTGCAACTAGGGCACAACTAGGGCGCAACTAGGGTGCAACTAGGGCGTAGCTAGTGCCTAACAAAGCCAAAAATAGGACGCATCTAGGGTGCAGCTAGGACGCAAGTAGGGCGCAAGTAGGGTGTAACTAGGACGCAACTAGGACACAACTAGGGCACAACTAGGACGTAGCTAGTATCCAACCGAGGCACAACTAGGGCGCAACTAGGGTGCAACTAGGGCGCAACTAGGGCCTAAGTAGAGGGCAAGTAGGACGTAATTAGGGTGCAATTAGGGTGCAACTAGGACGCAACAAGGACGCAGCTAGTGTCCAAGTGAGGCGCTACTAGGGTGCAACTAGGGCGTAACTAGGGTGCAGCTAGAGCGCAACTAGGGCACAACTAGGACGGAAGTAGGGCGCATGTAGGGCACAAGTAGGGAACAACTAAGACGCAACTAGGGTGCAACTAGGGTATAGCTAGTGTCCAACTGAAGCACAACTAGGGCTCAACTAGGGCGTAACTAGGGTGCAACTAGGGCGCATGTATGGCGCAACTAGGGTGCAAGTAGGGTGCGAGTAGGGTGCAAGTAGGGCACAAGTAGGGTGCAACTAGGGTGTAACTAGGGCACAACTAGGGTGCAAATAGGGTACAAGTAAGGTACACGTAGGGCCTAACTAGGGCGCAATTAGGGCGAAACTAGGATGCAACTAGGGTGCAAGTATCACGCAAGTAGGGTGCAAGTAGGGTACAACTAGGGCGCAAGTAGGACGCGAGTAGGGCGCGAGTAGGACGCAAGTAGGGCGCAACTATGGCGCAACTAAGGTGCAACTAGGGTGCATGTAGGGTTCAAGATGGGTGCAACTAGGGTGCAACTAGGGCACAACTACGGCGCAAGTAGGGCACAAGTAGGGCGCAAGTAGGGCACAACTAGGGTGCAGCTAGGGCATAACTAGGGTACAACTAGGATGCAACTAGGGCACAACTAGGGCGTAGCTAGTGCCCAACTTAGGCGCAAATAGGGTGCAACTAGGGAGCAAATAGGGCGCAACAATGGTGCAACTAGGGTCCAAGTAGTATGCAACTAGGGCAAAACCAAGGTGCAAGTAGGGCCCAAATAGGTCGCAAGTAGGGCGCAACTAGGGCGCAACTCGGGCACAACAGGGGCATAACTAGGGCGCAACTAGGATGCACGTAGGGCACAACAAGGGCGTAGCTAGTGCACAATTGAGGCACAACAAGGATGCAACTAGGGCGCAACTAGGGTACAACTAGGGCGCAAGTAGGGCGCAAGTTGGGCGCAAATAAGACGCAAGTAGGATGCATGTAGGGCGCAAGTAGGAAACAACTCGGGCGCAACTAGGACGCGAGTAGGACGCAACTAGGGCGCAATTAGGATACCACTGGGACGTATCTAGGGCGCAAGTAGGGCGTAACTAGGGCGCAACTAGGGTGCAGTAAGGCACAAGTAGGATGTAACTAAGACACAACTAGGACGCAAGTAGGAAGCAAGTAGGACGCAAGTAGGGTGCATTTAGAGTGCAACTAGGATGCAACTAGTGCACAAGTAGGGTGCAAGTAAGGCGCAAGTAGGATGCAAGTAGGGTGCAACTAGGACGCAACTAGAGTGTAACTAGGGGGCAAGTAGGGTGCGAGTAGGTCGCAAGTAGGGTGCAACTATGGCACAACTAAGGCGCAACTAGGGCGCATGTAGGGCGCAAGATGGGTGTAACTAGGGTGCAACTAGGGTGCAACTAGGGCGCAAGTATGGCGCAAGTAGGGTACAACTAGGACGTGACTAGGGCGTAACTAGGACGCAAGTAGGGTGCAAGTAGGGCGTGAGTAGGGCACAACTAGGGCATAATTAGGGTACAACGAGGGTGCAACTAGGGCACAACTAGGACGTAGCTAGTGTCCAACTGAAGTGCAACTAGGGCACAACTAGGGCGTAAGTAGGGCGCAATTAGGGCGCAAGTAGGGTGCAACTAGGGAAAAACTAAGGCGCAACTAGGATCCAAGTACGTTGCAAGTAGGGCACAACTAGGGCGCAACTAGGGTGCAACCGGGGCGCAACTAGGGCACAACTAGGATGCACCTACGGTGCAACTAGGGTGTAGCAAGTACCCAACTAAGGTGCAACTAGGGGACAACTAGGGTACAACTAGGGTGCAACTACATGAAGACTTCGACTTTTGACTTTTTGGGGTCAAGGCGGAGTCGCTAAGTCGATCAACGTCGACTTGGACTTCGACTCCACTTGGCCCTCATTTTTTTGAATTGGGGTTCAAATGGTGTACAATATGGTGGGCAAGCCTGTGTCCAATTTGACGACCCACCAAAAAAAGGGGAGGGGGTCGGCTCGACCTCTGAAAGCCGAATGTCGGAACGACCTCGTGAGTATCTCGTACAAGATTCCTTTGGGCTCTTTGCAGCGCCGTCACATGTGCTGTCCATGCATGAGGCACACACGATTGGCATATTGGCTACTCTTCAAGATAATGCATACTGGTTAACAGCCAATGAAAATAGGTTTATTATGTGTCACTTCCACATAGTTAACCTAGGTGGCATCCACATGAGTAGACTAGATGCAATGAACAGCACGGCATGAGTCGCACAATCTGGGCAGTAGATTGCAGAGGAATGAATGGATGGTTGTCCCCCCCTTTCCCCCGGGCCCTTGTGCTTCGTATCGTAAGTTTTCTAGGGCAAACATTTGTCCATTTTCTTGCTTCTTCCGACATTTTGAGCTAATGCCCTCTGACCGAGGGCCTTAGCTCCTCCTTGTAGTACCACCACACCTAGGCCTTGGTGAGATCCACCAGCACCACCATGGCTGGTGGATCTCAGACTACATCTTCGGCTAGCCAGGGCACCTCCTCTGGCAGGCTCACTGTCCTCACAAGGAATTCTCTCGTATGAGCTCTCAGCAAGTTCTTCAAGCCAGTACCCACAGAAGCAGGCTATCCTGGCTTCTTCTATAGTGCATGTGGCAGAACCTACTCCGGTTGTAGTGACCTCATGCGTGGTCACTACGGCGCTCTTGTGGGAAATGTGAAGAAGTGCAAGTATGCTCCAGCAGTAGCACGTGCGATGCTAGGGTTGCTCCCTCTCCCCCTTCCAGACGGCTTCAATGACGTGGATGAGGTGTTGTTCAAGGGGGAGGGCTCGGCATGGGGTATGAGGGATAGCCCAGTCAACTAGTTGTACCTCCACCAGGCACAGCAGCGTGAGCAGGCAAGAGCAGCAGTTGGTGTGCAGCAGATGCCTGGTGAGCAGCAGCACTAGGAGTAGCAGTAGCAACAACAGCTGGCAACTTCACAGTCGTGCAATGCCCATTCTTTCAGCCCTATCTTCACCGGCACTCTGGCCTCGGCAGCGTCTCTCAGCTCAGCCAGACAAAGCTTGATGTCGAAGCATCTCACAGACGTTGCCAACTCGCAATGCCAAAAACCATCGTAAAATCATGGCCAAGAATGCCTTACCCATCACGTTCTTCTGGGACTCTTCTGTGCTGGAGCTTGTGGAGGATTCTTGGAAGACAACAGGGAGTTTCAGGTTTCCAAGCAAGGACAGGGTGAAAGAGGTGATTCTCCCTGCATTGGACAGGGAGCTTTCTGAGATGGAGGTGCCACTGCGGAGCGGCTGGGACATCTTCGGCGTCTCCCTTGGGGTGGACGAGTGGAGCGACATCTAGATCCACCCCATCTACTCGGCCAACGCCGAGGGTGTTGCTCACCTCTTCAGCCGTGACGCAAGTGGCTTGGTCCGTGACGCTAACTATGTGGCTTGCGTCATTGACCAGGCCATCACTAAGGTGGGACCTGAGAAGGTAATCTTGGTGATTAGGACAACGCAAGCACGAACAAGAAGGCGTACGAGGCTTTGTGTGTGAAGTACCCTGCAGTCTTTTTCACTCACTGTGTCTGTCACACTCTCGACCTGTGCCTAAAGGACTTGGGGAAGACGGAATGGGGACAGGCTGTCATAAGCAAGTGTGGGAAAGTGGTGACATTTTTCAGGAACAAGGACCTCCTGAGGTCCTGGTTGAAGTCAGAGTCCTGGGGTATGGTGCTCCTTCCAGCTGCTGCAACAGGTTTTGCATCTGTCCATAGGATGCTGAGCCGCCTCTTGGACATGAAGGATGTTTTACAGAAGCCGGTGGCAAGTGAAAAATGGTAGCAGATGGGAGATGGCAGGGACGCTAGCTGGAAAGAAAAGAAGAAGGAAGTGCCCCGCATCATCAGGATGGGTGTGTTCTGGCTCCAGGCGAAGGCGTTGATGAAAGTCATGAAACCCTTTGTGATTGCATTGCGCAAGGCTGATGCTGTTGGCGGAACGGCAGGCATTGTCTATGAGACCCTGTTGGATATGACAGAGGTTGTGTACACGCTTGGGTTACACGGTGCACGCAAGCGTGCACCGTGTAACCCAGCCTGAGTTAAGTTTGCATTGACGAGGCTAAGCTGGTGGTAGGATAACCAAATGAACTGTCCTGTTTTGCTACAGCACGTCGTGTACATCCGATACACTTTAAGCACAAATTTGCCGGTGATGAGAAGATGGTTGAGGCATAGAACATGGTGGTTATGGTCCTCGTGCCCGAGAAGGTTGTTGAGGCTCTTGAGAAAGAGCTAGAGGGATTTGAGAATGCACGGGTGATGTGCGACAATGACCCCTCTCGTGCCAAGGACGTAGAGAAGGCAAAGGCAGTAGTGTAGCAGGTGGTGGCTAGCAACATGCCAGCTTTCCGCTGGCAAGCTAGGTTTATGACAATTCTGCCTGTTCTTTATGCATTCTCCATGAGACTGCTCGCACAACCATGCAGTTCATTGGACAATGAACGCATGTTCTCAAAGCACGAGCAGGTGTAGACAGCATGACGCAACAGGCTGAAGGTCAGCACACTGGAGCTGCTGGTGCGGGTCAACGTCCGCCTCAACAAATTGTACAGCAAGAAGAAGGCACGCACCCTCACTGTTGACATCTTCAAATCAACAGAGGATGAAGAAGCTGAGAGTGGGAGTGAAGCAGATGGAGAGATTGACAATGTTGATGACAAAGACGGAGAGGACTGGGTGTAAGACTCCCTCATTGCCGATGTTTCTGATGATGATGAGGTTTGGTTGGAAGAAATAGGTGCTAGTGGTGAGGGTGCTGAAGCTGGAGCGGGAGCTATTGGTGGAGAGGAAGTAGTGGTGAGGGTGCTGAAGCTGGTGGTGCAGGAGTGGCGGCATCAGAGGAAGAGGAGGATTCTGACGATGATGTTGAGGAGGAAATGGTGGAGGATGATGATGATAGTGAAGAGGTAGAGAAGGTAGAGGAGTTTGAGGAGGAGGAGCTGACAGGTGAGAAGGAAGTTGAAAGGATTCTACAGCTTGGTGTGTAGAAGCGGAAGGATGTGGAGGTTGCTTTGGAGTTGGAGCAAGCTGCAGCAACTCCTGGAGGCGTCACTGGAAGTGACGCCTCCAGGAGCTGCTGGTGCAGGTGGTGGGACTTCAATTGTATCAAGTCCATCTACAACAGCAGCAGCAACATCTGCAGCTCGTCTTGCTTCTGCCAAGGCCATTGGGCAGCTTGACACATCTGCCATGGCTGGTTCATCCAAGGCAGCTGTTGCTAGGGCAGCTGCTCTGAAGACAGCTGCAGCAGCCAAGGCTGCTGTTGGAAAGGCTGCGGCTGCCAAGGCCAGTTCTATCAAGGCTGCTGCTGCCAAGGCTGGAAAGAAAGCATGAAAGACCTGAGGATATGTCTGTACTGTGAAAGTTCCAATGCAATATTATTCTTCTCAATGTCCAGTTTCACTGCCTTGCATTCAAGCACTTTCCACATTCAGCTTTGTTGATTGATTTACATGAATGAGAATATAACCAAAGCATGTTATGGATGCTTGG
This sequence comes from Penium margaritaceum, assembly GCA_023375785.1. NCBI lineage: Eukaryota > Viridiplantae > Streptophyta > Zygnematophyceae > Desmidiales > Peniaceae > Penium > Penium margaritaceum. Next base: position 64,639 of record SZWC01002250.1, read on the forward strand.
ATAGTATGAGAGTAGATGAAATCACTTCTGTGTACTCAATTCTGCCATATATGGTTCATCTAAGCCTTTTGGATTGTCTGAAAGGCAGGATTTAGAGGCAGAATGTGTAGGAATGCAAGGTGGAATGGTCTAGGCATTGCAACACAAGGGAATAAGTATATTATACTTAGTATGTGATCTAACATGTTAATAAAAAAACACATGCAAAGTGACATGTTGAGAGTGACTAGGTGCAATTTCTGGCATGTTTGGGTGCTTATGCAAAATCTACTTTGACCGACTTTTGCCAATATGGCGACGTTTGACTTTCGACTTCCGACTTGGGATCGACTTCGACTTGGACAAGTCATCATGGGTGCAACTAGGACACAACTAGGGTGCAAGTAGGGTGCAACTTGGGCGCAAGGAGGGCGCAAGTAGTGCGCATGTAGGGCAGAAGTAGGGTACAACTAGGGTGCAACTAGGGTGTAACTAGAGTGCAACTATGGCGCAACTAGGACGCAAGCAAGGTGCAACTAGGATGCAACTAGGGTGCAAGTATGGTAAAAGTAGGACGCAACTAGGGCGTAACTAGGGTGCAACTAAGGTGCAAGTAGGGCGCAAGTAGGGCACAATTCGGGCACAACTAGGGCGCAATTAGGGCACAACTAGAGCGCAAGTAGGGCGCAAGTAGGGTGCAAGTAGGGTGTATCTACGGTGCAACTAGGGTGCAACTAGGCGCAAGTAGGATGCAAGTAGGGTGCAAGTATGGCGCAACTAGGGCACAACAATGGTACAACTAGGGCGCAAGTAGGGCGTAACTAGGACGAAACCAGGGTACAACTAGGACGCAACTAGCGCAGAACTAGGAGGTAGCTAGTACCCAACTGAGGCACAACTAGGGTGCAACTAGGATGCAATTAGGGAGTAACGAAGGTGCAACTAGGGCGCAACTAGGACGGAACTAGAGCGCACTAGGGAGTAGTTGGTACCCAACTGAGGCGCAACTAGGACGCAACTAGGATGCAACTAGGGTGCAACTTGGGCGCAAGTAGGGCGCAACTTGGTCGCAAGTAGGACGCAAGTAGGACGCATGTAGGGCACAAGTAGGACGCAACTAGGGTGCAACTAGGGCACAAGTAGGATGCAAGTAGAGTGCAAGTCGGGCGCAACTAGGGCGCAACAATGATGTAACTAGGGTGCAGCTAGGACGAAACTAGGGCACAAGGAGGACATAACTAGGACGCAACTAGGCTGCAACTAGGGCGCAAGTAGAGGGCAACTAGAGCCCAAGTAGGGCCCAACTAGGACACAACTAGGGGCAAAACTAGAGCGCAAGTAGGACACAAGTATGCCTCAAGTAGGGCGCAACTAGTACGCAACTAGGGTGCAACTAGGGCACAAGTAGGGTGCAAGTAGGGCGTAACTAGGAAGAACCTAGGACACAACTAGGAAGCAACAAGGGTGAAACTATGGCGCAACTAGGACGTAGCCAGTGTCCAACTGAGGCACAACAAGGGTGTAACTATGGTGCAACTAGGACGCAACTAGGGCCTAAGTAGGGTGCAAGTAGGGCGCAAGTAGGGCGCAACTAGGGCGAAACTAGGACGTTGCTAGGTCCCAAGTGAGGTGCAACTAGGGCACAACGAGGGTGCAACTTGGGCACAACTAGAGCGCAACTAGAGCGCAACTAGGGAGTAATCAGGGCAGAAGTAGGGCACAAGTGGAGCACAAGTAGGACGCAACTAGGGTGTAACTAGAGCGCAACTAGGGCGTAGCTAGTGTCCAACTGAAGCGCAACTAGGGGACAACTAGGGTGTAACTAGGGTGGAAGTAGGATGCATGTAGGGTGCAACTAGGACGCAAGGAAGGCACAAGAGTGCTGCCAGTAGGGCACAAATAGGGTGCAACTAGGACACAACTAGGGTGCAACTAGGGCACAAGTAGAGCGTATGTAGGGCGCAAATAAGGTGCAACTATGGTGCAACTAGGACGCAACTAGGGTGCAAGTAGGACGCAAGTAGGGTACAAGTAGGGTGTAACTAGAGCGTAACTAGGACGCAACTAGGGCACATGTAGGGTGCAAGATGGGTGCAACTAGGACGTAACTGCGGCACAACTAGGACACAAGTAGGGCGCAAGTAGGACGCAACGAGGGCACTACTAGGGCACAACTAGGACGCAACTAGGACGTAAATAGGACACAACTAGGACGTAACTAGGGTACAAATAGGCCGTACCTAGTGTCCAACAAAGCCGCAACTAGGACGCAACTAGGGCGTAACTAGGACGTAAGTAGGGCACAACTAGGGCGCAACTACGGCTCAAGTAAGGCACAACTACGGTGCAACTAGGGCGCAACTAGGACGCAACTAGGACGTAGCAAGTGCCCATCTGAGGCGCAACTAGGACGCAACTAGGGCACAACTAGGGCACAACTAAGGTGCAAGTAGGTCGTAACTAGGGCACAAGTATGGCGCAAGTAGGGCACAAATAGAGCCCAACTAGGACACAACTAGGACGTAGCTAGTGTCCAACTGAGGCGCAACTAGGGCGCAACTAGGGAACAACTAGGACGAAACTAGGGCGCAAATAGGGCGCAACTCTGGCGCAAGTAGGGTGCAAGTAGGGCGGAACTAGGGCGCACGTAAGACGCAAGTAGGGTACAACTAGGGTGCAACTATGGCGCAACTACGGCGTAGCTAGTGCTCAACTGATGCGCGACTAGGGTGCAAGTAGGGCACAACTAGGGTGCAAGTAGGGCGCAACCAGGGTGCAACTGAGGTGTAACAAGGGTCCAAGTAGGTCACAAGCAGTGCGCAACTAGGGCGCAACTGGGGCGCAACTAGGGCGCAACTAGGGCAGAACTAGGGTGCAATTAGGGCGTAGTTGGTGCCCAACTGAGGAGCAACTAGGGTGCAACTAGGACGCAACTAGGGCACAACTAGGGCGCAAGTAGGGTGCAACTTGGGTACAAGTAGGATTCAAGTAGGGTGCATGTAGGGTGCAAGTAGGGCACAACTAGGGTGCAACTAGGACGCAACTAGGATGTAACTAGGGTGCACGTAGGATGCAAGTAGGGCGCAACTAGGGCGCAAGTAGGATGCAACTAGGGCGCAACTAGGACGCAACTAGGATGTAACTAGGGTGCAACTAGGGTGCAAGTAGGGCACAAGTAGGAAGCAACTAGTGCGTAAGAAGGGCACAAGGAGGGTGCAACTAGGGCACAAGTAGGATGCAAGTAGGGCGCAACTAGGGCGCAACTAGGGCACAACTAGAGCGCAAGTAAGGTGCAAGTAAGGCGCAAGTAGGGTACAACTAGGATGCAATTAGAGCAAAACTAGGGCACAAATAGGGCGCAAGTAGTGTGCAAGTAGTGCGCAACCAGGGCGCAACTAGGGTGCAACTAGGAGGCAAGTAGGACACAATTAGGGTGCAACTAGGGCGCAATTAGAGCGTAACTATGGCACAACTAGGGTGCAACAAGGACAGAACAAGGGCGTAGCTAGTGCCCAACTGAGGTGCAACTAGGGCGCAACAAGGGCGCAACTAGGGGAGAACTAGGGCGTAACTAGGGCGTAGTTCGTGCCCAACGAAGGCACAACAAGGGGGAAACTAGGATGCAACAAGAGAGCAACTATGGCACAAGTAGGGTGTAACTTGGGCGCAAGTAGGGCACAAGGAGGAGGCAAGTAGGGTGCATGTACGGTGCAACTAGGGCGCAACTAGGGCACAACTAGGGTGTAAGTAGGGTGCAACTAGGGTCCGACAAGGGCGTAACTAGGGTGCAACTAGGACGCAAGTAGGACTTAGGGAGGATGTAAGCAGGGCGCAACTAGGGTGTAAGGAGGTCTCAAGTAGGGTGTAAGTTTGGCACAACTAGGACGCAACTAGGGTGTAACTAGAGCCCAAGTAAGACGCAAATAGGACGCAACTAGGGTGTAACTAGGGCGTAACTAGCGCACAAGTAAGGTGTAAGTAGGGTGCAACTAGGGCGAACCTAGGACGCAACTAGGTCAAAACTAGGGTGAAACTAGGACACAACTAGGGTGTAGATAGTGTCCAATTGAGGTACTACAAGGATGTAACTAGGGCACAACTAGGGCGTAGCTAGTGCCCAAGTGAGGCACAACTAGGATGCAACTAGTGCCAACTAGGGGGGAAGTAAGGCGTAAGTAGGGCACAAGTAGGATGCAGCTAGGGCGCAACTACGGTATAGTTAGTGTCCAACCGAAGTGTAACTAGGGTACAACTAGGGTGCAAGTAGGGCGCAACAAGGGCTTAAGTAGAGCGCAAGTAGGGCGCAAGTAGGGCATAACTAGGGCTCAACTAGGGTGAAACTAGGGTGCACGTAGGGCGCAAGTAGGGTGCAAAAATGGTGCAATTATAGCGTAACTAGGACGCAACAAGGGCACAACTAGGACGCAACTAGGGCGAAACTAGAACGCAACTAGGGTGCAAGTAAGGTGCAAGTAGGATGTAAGTAGGACGCACCTAGGGCGTAACTAGGGCGCAACTAGGGTGTAAAGTGGGTGCAAGTAGGACACAAGTAAGATGTAAGTAGGGTATAACTAGGGCACAAGTAGGGCGCAAGAAGGGCGTAAGTAGGGCGAATCTATGGCACAACTAAGGCACAACTAGGGCGCATGTAGGGTGCAAGATGGGTGCAACTAGGGCACAACTACAGCATAATCAGAGCACAAGTAGGGTTCAAGCAGGGCGCAACTAGGGTGCAACTAGGTTGCAACTACGGCACAACTTGGACGCAACAAGGGCACAACTAGGGCGCAACTAGGGTGCAAGTAAAGCGCAAGTAGGGCGCAACTAGGGTACAAGTAGGGCGCAACTAGGGCGCAACTAGGGTGCAACTAGAGCGCAACTAGGGCCTAAGTAGGGCACAAGTATGACGCAAGTAGGGCGCAATTAGGATGCAACTAGGACACAAGTAGGGCGCAATTAGGATGCAACTAGGACACAAGTAGGGCGTAGCTAGTGTCCAATTGAAGCGCAACTAGGGCGCAACCAGGGTGCAGCTAGGGTGCAAGTGGGGTACAACTAGGGTGTAAGTATGGGGCAAGTAGGACGTAAGTAGGGCACAAGTAGGAGGCAACTAGGGCACAACAAGAGCGTAACTAGGAAGCAAGTAGGGTGCAAGTAGGGTACAAGTAAGGCGCAAGTAGGATGTAATTAGGGCGCAACTAGGGCGCAACTAGGACCCAACTAGGGTGCAAGTAAGGCGCAAGTAGGACACAACTAGGATACAAATAGGGTGCAACTAGGGTGCAAGTAGGACACAAGTAGGGTGCAAGTAGGACACAAGTAGGGTGCCACTACGGCGCAAGTAGGACGCGAGTAGGACGCAAGTGAGGCGCGACTAGGGCGTAACTAAGGCACAACTAGGGCGCATGTAGGGTGCAAGATGGGTGTAACTAGGATGTAACTAGGATACAAGTAGGGCGCAAGTAGGGTGCAACTAGGGCGCAAGTAGGGCGCAACTAGGGCACAACTAGGGTACAACTAGGGTACAATTAGGACGCAACTACGGTGTAAGTAGGGCGTAGCTAGGGCACAACTAGGGTGCAAGTTGGATGCAACTAGGGTGTAACTAGGGTACAACTAGGGGGCAACTAGGGTGCAACTAGGGTACAAGAAGGGTACAAGTAGGGCGCAAGTAGAATGCAACTAGAACGCAAGTAGGGCGCAACTAGGGTAGAACTAGGGTGCAACTAGGACACAACTAGGGTGCAACTGGTGTGCAACTAGGGTGCAAGTAAGGCGCAAGTAAGGTACAACTAGGGCACAACTAGGGCGCAACTATGGCACAACTCGGGCGCAAGTAGGATGCAAGTAGGGCACAAGTAGGGCGTAACTAGGGTGCAGCTAGGACGCAAGTAGGGCGCAAGTAGGATGTAACTAAGGTGCAACTATGGCCCAAGTACGACGCATGTAGGATGCAAGATTGGTATAACTAGGGCGCAACTAGGGTGCAACTAAAGCGCGAGTAGGGCACAAGTAGGGCACAACTAGGGTGCAATTAGGGTGCAACTACGGCGCAACTAGGGTGTAACTAGGGCACAACTAGGGTGCAACTATGGTGTAACTTGGGCGTATCTAGTGCCCAACTAAGGTGCAACTAGGGCGCAAGCAGGACGCAACTAGGGCGCAAGTAGGGCACAACTAGGGCACAAGTAGGGCGCAAGAAGGACGTAACGAGGGCACAACAAGAGTGTAGCAAGTGTCCATCTGAGGCGCAACTAGGACGAAACTAGGACGCAACTAGGGGGCAACTAGGATGCAAGTAGGTCGCAACTATGGTGCAAATAGGGCGCACGTAGGACGCAACTAGGGTCCAACAAGGGCGCAACTAGGGTGCAACTAGGACGTAGCTAGTGCCCAATTAAGGCGCAACTAGGGCGCATGTAGGGCATAACTAGGACGCGACTAGGGTGCAACTAGGATGCATGTAGGGTGCAAGTAGGGCGCAACTAGGATGCACATAGGGCACATATAGGGTGCAACTAGGGCGCAACTATGGCACAGTTGGGGCGTAGCTAGTGCCCAACTGAGGTGCGACTAGGGCTCAACAAGGGCGCAAGTAGGGCGCAACTAGGACGCAAGTACGGCACAACTAGGGCGTAACTTAGGCACAACTAGGACCCAAGTAGGTCGTAAGTAGGGCGCAACTAGGGCATAACTAGGGCGCAACAGGGACCCAACTAGGATGCAACTAGGGTGCAATTAGGGCGTAGCTAGTGTCGAACTGAGGCGCAACTAAGATGTAACTAGGGCACTACTAGGGCGCAAGTAGGACACAACTTGGACGCAAGTAGGGTGCAAGTAGGACGCATGTAGGACGCAAGTAGGGCGCAACTAGGGCGCAACTTCAGCGCAAGAAAGGTGCAACTAGGGCGCAAGTAGGACGCAATTAGGACGCAACTAGGGTGCAACTAGAGCGCAACTAGGGTGCATCTAGGGCGCAAGTACAGCACAAGCAGGACGTAACTAGGGCGTAATTAGGGTGCAACTAGGGCGTAAGTAGGGGACAAGTGGGACGCAAGTAGGGCGTAACTAAAGCGCAGGGTGCAACTAGAGTGAAGTAGGGCGCAACTAGAGTGAACTAGGGCGCAACTAGAGTGAACTAGGGTGCAAGTAGGGTGATACTAGGGTGCAACCAGGGTGCAACCAGGGTGCAACTAGGGGACAAGTAGGGTGCAAGTAGGGTGCAACTAGGAAGCAATTAGAGCGTAACTAGGACACAACTAGGGCATAGCTAGTATCCCCCCTTGGTGCAACTAGGGTGTAACTAGGGCACAAGTTGAATGCAAGTAGGGCGCAAGTAGGGCTCAACTAGGGTGCTAATAGGTTGGAACTAGAGCGTAAGTAAGGCGCAAGTAGGGCGCAAGTAGGACGTAACTAGGGCGCAACTAGGGTGTAACTAAGGCACAAGTAAGGCGTAAGTAGGGCACAACTGGGGCGAACCTATAGAGCAACTAGGATGCAACTAGGGTGAAACAAGGGCGCAACTAGGGTGTAGCCATTTCCCAACTGAGGCGCAACAAGGACGCAACTAGGGCCTAAGTAAGGCGCAAGTAGGACGGAAGCAGGACGCAACTGGGGCGCAACTAGGACGTAGCTAGTGTCCAAGTGAGGCGCAACTAGGACTCAAGTAGGGCGCAAATAGGAAAAAACTAGGGCGCAACTAGGGTACAACTAGGGCGCAAGTAGGGCGCAAGAAGGACGCAACTAGGGTGCACGTAGGGTGCAAGTAGGGTGCAACTAGGGCGCAACTATGGCGCAACTATGGTGCAACTAGGGCATAATGCCCAACTGAGGCACAACTAGGGCGCAACTAGGGTGCAAGTAGGGCACAACTAGGGCGCAAGTTGGGTGCAACTAGGGTGCAACTGAGGTGCAACTTGGGCCCAAGTAGGTCGCAAGGAGGTTGCAACTAGGACGCAACTAAGGCGCAACTGGGGAGCAACTAGGATGCAACCAGGGGGAAACAAGGGCGTAGCTAGTGTCCAACTAAGGTGCAACTAGGATCCAACTAGGGTGTAACTAGGGCACAACTAGGGTGCAATTAGGCCGCAACTTGGACGCAAGTAGGGCGTAAGTAGGGTGCATGTAAAACACAAGTAGGGTGCAACTAGGGTGCAACTTGGATGCAAGTATGACGTAACTAGGACGCAAGTAGGGCACAACTAAATTGCAACTAGGGCGCAGTGAAGGTGCAAGTAGGTCACATGCAAGACGCAACTAGGGTGCCTTTAGAATGCAACTAGGTCGCAATTTGGGTGCAAGTATGTCAGAAGAATGCAGGGAGCGGAGACAGTAGAGGTAGAAGCAAGCAGAAGCAATGAGAAGTACGAGAACACTTCAGACTGCTGACGGAAGCAGAGAGGCGTGAGATAGCGCAAGGAGTAAGTTGTAGGAGTGTGGAAAGAGGTGTTGTGCCGCCGAGTAGAGTTGCAAGGTAGACAGGTGACTGGCGAGAGGAAGTCGGGGAGGAACGGAAGTGATGGGTGGATGAGAGGTGAGCAAAGGAATGAGAGTGACCGAGCAAACTGTCACGAGTTGAGAGTGGATAGCGAGAATAGAGTAAGTGAAGAGCGAAGACACGGCGGTGAAGCCGCAGAACCAAAAGCAAACAGGATGGAGAGAACTGTTCTGAGTTAACTCGAGGGAATGAACATCCTCAATACATGGATAGAACACGACAAAATAGTGATGTAACGGCTTCTTTCCGCTAGCCTGACGCGGGTGACACATGTCACTTTATTAGGGGATATCTTGACTGTTCGGTCTCAACGGATGGTTTCGAAGAGCCGTTTGTCAAGTTGGTTCGGCCGGGGACCGGAACCATTATTGAGAGCTCGGATAATGTCCAAGGGATTTTGTCTTGTCAGAGTCTATTTCCAACACCCCCGTGAATCTGACACGGGATAACAATAGGATAACCTCTTTGTGCGAGTGGTAGTATTTTTCCTCCCACATGCGTGAAAGTTCTACGCCACGGTGCATAAGCAGGTTTTTCCACATTTTCCCAAGGTCAGCAAGGAATTCATGAACCAGCTGATAAAGTTTGTGTCCAAGGACTCGCTTGAGTCCTTGCCTGATCTCTTGATTAATCTAATCCTTGTAGTGGTGGAGGTTTTCTTCCAAAACCTTTGGCCCCAGATAGGTCAGATTTCCAAGCAGAGCATCTGTAATCCCGTAGCCATGCAGAAGTTCAGGGTACAAGGCCTTATAGACCTGCTGTGTCCATTCTTGTACTGTGGAGGTGGAAGAGGTGTGTCGCAGAACTTGCACTCTTCCAGTGAGGTCCGGAAAACTGTCGTTGTCCAGACACGTAGTTGTGATCCACTGTTTTCTCCAGGCTTGTTGCACGATACGATGCCATAGCTCAGGGATGGAGTTGGTCTTCAGTTGGTAATGAAGGTAGGAAGGATGGAGGCGCTCCCGAAGCAGACGGTAGACGTTGAAGAATGCATCATCATAGTCTGGGATGGGGCGATGTGGCGAGCGAAGATGTTCGTAATTTCCAGTGAGGAGCTATGCCATATCATACTGATTGATGGTGGTTTGTTGTGCCAGAGTGAGCACTTGGTTTTTCCAACCAGTGAAATTGCTTCCACCTTCCGCTTGCACAACACATATTTCCCGTGAGAGAGTCATGTGCAGATGCTGAAGAGGTCAGAGGAGTGGTGAGAGGGAAAGAAGACACTGCCACTGTGCCAGTCACAACAGAGGCTCTGCCAAAGATCTTCTGTGTCCTTGTAGGGAGGTTGAGAGAAGTTTGCACGTCCAAGGTCAGATCTGGCGGAGTGATGGCTTGTTCCACTCGTTGGCTCTATTCAGATGAGCAGGAGGACGAGTGGTGTCCGGTACACGTGGAACAGAATCCTGGAGGTGCACAGTTGTCTTGGTCTGGGGGGAGAGAGGAGTGAGAGCAGACGATGCCAACGGAGGTAAAACGTGGAGGCGATCCCTGCGACGATTGAAGGGTTACGGCTTGGATGCAAGTTACCACAAGATTTGACGGACTGACCACGCGAGTCATATTGCCGATGTAGGAGGAGGAGCTGCTGCGGCAAAGGATGGGCTGATAATGATAATGGAGGAGTCTGGGTGCAGGGATAAACCACGTGTGCTGCGGTGTAGAGGAGTAACATGCGGCAAGGGGCAGGTATAAGCCGACACGTCACGAGAAATCTGTTTTCAGCGAGAATGCAGACCGCTGTGAGAAGGGAAGCTGGCGCGTGCAGGTCCGCGCTGGTGGTAGATGTTGATGCGTGCTGATGGCTGATGATGCATGATTGGGCGCACGGACGAACCACATGCGCTGCACAGAGGAATCGGCGTAGGTGCAGGTTGCCGCGAGATTGGAGGTTCAACAGGACGAGTCCTTGTGCCGAGCAGATGATGATGATGAAAGAGGCGGATGGATGCTGAAGAGGTGGGCGCAGTGGCAAACCTCGTGCGTTGAATATAGAGAGGTAGAGATGCGGCAAGGGGAAGGAAAAAGCCGACGCGCCGTGAGAAATCTGTTGCTGGAGTGGGTGCATGCTGCTGCAAAACAGGCAGCTTAGCTCGTGCAAATCCGTGTATCTATCGCAGATGTTAACTCTTGTTCATGATGGCAGAGGATGATTCGCTGATGATGAATTTTGGACGCAGGGAAAAACCTCATATTTTTTGGAAGAATCGGCGTGGGCGCCGATCACCGCAAGAGTGGCGTTTTGATCGAGCGGATCCTTGTGCCGAGCAGATGATGATGATGCTAAAAGCGGTAGAACGGATGAAGAGGAGGTGGACGCAGGGGAAAAACCACATGTAATTTGGAGGATGGTGACTATGATGACATTGATGTTGAATCAGGAAGAAAGTAGAAGAGGCTGAAGCAAAGGGGCAGCGCTAATGAAGAGGAGGATGATCCGAGAGGCTGAAATGGTGATGAGGAGGCAGATGAGGCTGATGAAACAATTTCGGGAGAGGAGGAGGAGACGTTGAGAAAGCTATAGTCGAGGCGGTGAATGGCGTAGAGTAGCAAAGGCGGAGGAGGAGGAGGAGGAGGAGAGATACGGCGAGGCAGATGCTGAGCAGCAGAGTCTGTTGAGCTCACGAGAGTGACAGATTTTGCTCCCAGTTGGCCCGAGACCGACGGGCAAGAAGACTGGTGGTGTCCGATGTCAGGAGCTCTGCTACTGCTGAGGATGAGGAGAAGCGGCACGAGAGGGCGGCTCGAGAAGATGATGTAGAGTAGATGAGGAGAAGATAGTGGATGATGTTGATGCAGAAGGTGTGGGAGGCAGTTGGAAGAGGGAAGATTGGAGAAGACACTGCGGGAAGCAGGGGTTGCGAGTGGTAGGAAGCTTCGGAGAAGTTGGCGGCAGGATGGCGTCTTGAGAGCTTCTGTCGGCTGTTGGTGGTTAGGAAGTCGTTGGACGTTGCCACTGGCGTAGACTTGGACGCAGAGCTTGGTCACGACAGTCACGAGATCACCAGAGCTTGAGAGGCAACTGAGTTGTCAATGCTGACGTCAGATGCTGATGAAGCGAAGAGATGCGGCGTTGCGGAGAGCGAGGAAGTGAGGACGGGATCAGGGAGAACCAGGCAGTGTTACCCGACGCTCTGATCCCATGTCAGAAGAATACAAGGAGCAGAGACAACAGAGGTAGAAGCAGGCAAAAGCAATGAGAAGTACGGGCGCACTTCAGACTACTGACGGAAGCAGAGAGGCGTGAGACAATACGAGGAGTTAGTCACAGTAGTGTGGAAAGAGGTATTGTGCCGCTGAGTAGAGTTGCGAGGTAGACATGTGACTGGCGAGAGGAAGTCAGGGAGGAACGGAAGTGATGGGTGGATGAGAGGTGAGCGAAGGAATGAGAGTGACCGAGCTAACAGTCACGAGTCAAGAGTGGATGGCAAGTATAGAGTAAGCAAAGAGCGAGCAGAGTAAAGACACGGCAGAGAAGCCGCGAAACCAAAGGCAAACATGATGGAGAGAACTGTTCTGGGTTAACTCGAGGGAATGAACATCCTTGGTATATATGGACAGAACAGGATAAAATAGTGATGCAACGGCTTCTTTCTGCTAGCCGGACGCGGGTGACACATGTCACTTTATCACGGGATACCTTGAGTGTTCGGTCTCAACGGATAGTTTCCGAGAGCCGTTTGTCAAGTTGGTTCGGCCGGGGACCTGAACCGTTATTGAGAGCTCGGATAATGTCAGAGGGATTTTGTCTCGTCAGATTCTATTTCCAATAAAGTAGGACACAACTAGGGTGCAACTAGGGCGCAACTAGGGCACAACTAGAGCGCAAGTAGGGAGAAAGTAGGACGCAAGTAGGGCACAACTAGGGCGCAACTAGGATGCAACTAGGATGTTAATAGGGTTCAAGTAGGGCGCAAGTAGGACGCAACTAGGGCGCAACCAGGGTGCAACTAGGGGGCAAGTAGGATGCAAGTAGGGCGCAACTAGAGCGCAATTAGAGTGTAACTAGGACACAACTAGGGTGCAACTAGGGCACAACTAGGACATAGCTAGCGCCCAACTGACGAACAACTAGGGCGCAACTGGGGCACAATGATGGCGCAACTAGGGCGTAACTAGGACGAAACTAGGACACAACTAGGTCATAGCTAGTGTCCAACTAAGGCGCAACTAGGGCGCAAATAGGGTACAACTAGGAAGCAAGTTGGATGCAACTTGGGCGCAAGTATGGCATAAGTAGGGCGCAAGTATGGCGCATGTAGGGCGCAACTAGTAGGAAACTAGGGTGCAACTAGGGTGCAAGTATGGCGCAACTAGGGTGTAAGTAGGATGCAACTAGGGCTCAACAAGGGCGGAGCTAGGGCGCAATTAGGATGCAATTAAGGTGCAAGGAGAAGAAAAATAAGGTGCAAATAGGGTGCAAATAGGGTGTCAGTAGGGCACAAGTAGGTTGCAAGTAGGGCACAACTAGGGCGTAACTAGAGCACAACTGGAGCGCAAGTAGGACGCAAGGAGAACGTAAGTAGGACACAACTAGGACGCAACGAGGGCGCAACTAGGGTACAAGTAAGGCGCAAGTAGGGTGCAACTAGGGCAAACGTAGGGCACAACTAGGACGCAACTAGGGTGAAACTGAGGCGCAAGTAGGACGTAGCTATTTCCCAACTGAGGCGCAACAAGGACGCAACTAGGGCGCAACTAGGGCCTTAGTAGGGCGCAAGTAGGGTGCAAGTAGGGCGCAACTAGGACGCAACTAGGGTGTAGCTAGTGCCCAAGTGAGGTGCAACTAGGACACAACTAGGGTGCAACTAGGGCGCAACTAGGACGAAAGTAGGACGGAAGTAGGGCACAAGTTGGACGCAACTAGGGTGCAACTAGGACGTAACTAGGACGTAGCTAGTGTCCAACTAAAGCACAACTAGGGTGCAACTAGGGTGTAAGTAGGGCACCAGTAGGGCGCTAGTAGGGTACAAGTAGGGCGCAACTAGAGCACCAATAGGATGCAACTAGGGTGCAAGAAGAACGCAAGTAGGGCACAAGTAGGACGTAACTAGGGCTCAATTAGGACACAACTAGGACGCAAGTAGAGCGCACGTAGGGTGCAACTAGGGTGCAAGTAGGGTGCAACCAGGGTGCAACTAGGGCACAACTAGGGCGCAACTAGGACGCAACTAGGGTGCAAATAGGGTGCAAGTAAGGTATAAATAGGGCGCAACTAGGGCACAACTAGGGCGCAACTAGGGCATAAGTAGGGCGCAAGTAGGGCGTAAGTAAGGCGCAACTAGGGCGCAAGTTGGGCGTAAGATGGGTGGAACTAGGGCGCAACTACGAGACAACTAGGGTACACGTAGGGCGCAAGTAGGGCGCGAATAGGGCGGGACTAGAGTGCAACTTTTGCACAACTAGAACACAACTAGGGTGCAACTAGGGCACAAGTAGGATGCAACTAGGGTGCAACCAGGGTGCAAGTAGGGAGCAAGTGGGACGCAAGTAGGGAGCAACTAGGGTGTAACTAGGGCACAAGTAGGGTGCAACTAGGGCGCAAGTAGGATGCAACTAGGGTACAACTAGGACAAAATGAGGGCACAAGTAGGGCACAACTAGGGTGCAACTAGGGCGCAAGAATGATGCAAGTAGGACGAAAGTATGGTATAAGTAGGGTGCAAGTAGGGCACAACTAGGGCGCAAGTAGGGCTCAAGTAGGACACAACTAGGGAGCAACTAGGGCGCAAGTAGAGCGTGACTAGGACGCAGATAACATGCAAGTGGGACGCAACTAGGGCGTAACAAGGGTGCAACTAGGGCACAACTAGGACGTAGCTAGTGTCCAATTGAGGCGCAACTAGGGCACAACTAGGGTGCAACTAGGATGCAACTAGGACGTAGCTAGTGCCTAACTGAGGCGCAACTAGGGCGCATCTAGGGTACAACTAGGACGCAACTTTAGCGCATATGGGAACACGTAGGGTACAAGTAGGACACAATTAGGGCGCAACTAGGGCCCAACTAGGGCGTAGCTAGTGCCCTTCTTAGGCGCAACTAGGGTGCAACTAGGACGTAACTAGGATGGAATTAGGACGCAAGTAGGACACAACAAGGGTGCCAGTAGGGCAAGGTGCAACTAGGGCACACCTAGGATGCAACTAGGGCATAACTAAGGCGTAGAGAGTGTCCAACTGAGGTCCAAATAATTCGCAACTAGGGCGCAAGAAGGGTGCAACTAGGGTGCAAGGATGGCGTAAGTAGGGCACAACTAGGGTGAAACCAGGGCGCAAGTAGGACGCAAGTAGGGCGCAAGTAGGGCACAAGTAGGACGCAACTAGGGTGCAAGTAGGGCATAACAAAGGCACAAGTAGGCTGCAAGGAGGACGCAACTAGGTCCCAACTAAGGTGCAACTAGGACGCAACTAGGGTGCATCTGAGGCGCAAGTAGGGCACAAGTAGGACGCAACTAGGGCGTAATTAGGGTGCAACTAGGGTACAAGTAGGGGGCAAGTAGGGTGCAAGTAGGGCATAACTAAAGCACAACTAGGGTGCAACTAGAGTGCAAGTAGGGTGCAAGTAGGGCGCTACTAGGATGCAACCAGGGTGCAACTAGGGGATAAGTAGGGCGCAAGTAGGGCGCAACTCGGACGCAATTAGAGCGTAACTAGGGCACAACTAGGGCATAGCTAGTGCCCCCCCCTTTGCACAACTAGCACGCAACTAGGGTGCAACTAGAGTGCAAGTAGGGCGCAAGTAGGGCACAACCAGGGCGCAACTAGGGCGCAACTAAGGCACAAGTAAGGCGCAAATAGGGCGCAACTAGGATGAACCTAGGGAGCAACTAGGGCGCAACTAGGGTGAAACAGGGATGCAACTAGGACGTAGTTATTTCCCAACTGAGGCGCAACAAGGACGTAACTAGGAGGCAACTAGGGCTTGAGTAGTGCACAAGTAGGGCGCAAGTAGGGCCCAACTAGGATGCAACTAGGGCGTAGCTAGTGCCCAAGTGGGGCGAAACTAGGGCACAACTAGGGTACAACTAGGACGCAACTAGGGCAGGACTAGGGCACAACTTGGGTGAAACTAGGGCACAAGTAGGGTGCAACTAGTGCGCACGTGGGGCGCAAGTAGGGTGCAACTAGGATGCAAATATGGCTTGACTAGGGCATAGATAGTACCCAATTGAGGCGCAACTAGGGCGCAACTAGGGCGCAAGTAGGACACAACTAGGGCGCAAGTAGGACACAACTAGGGCGCAACTGAGGTGCAACTAGGGCCCAAGTAGGTCGTAAGTAGGGCGCAACTAGGGCGTAACTGGGACGTAACTAGGACGCAACTAGGGAGAAACTAGGGTGTAGCTAGTGTCCAACTGAGGCGCAACTAGGATACAACTAGGGCGCAAATAGGGCACAACTAGGGCGGAAGTAGGGTGCAACTTGGGTGCAAGTAGGATGCAAGTAGGACGCATGTAGGGCGCAAGTAGGGCGCAACTAGAGCGCAACTAGGATGCAAGTAGGGCGTAACTAGGGCGCAAGTGAGGTGCAATTAGGTCATAGTTAGGGCGCAACTAGGGCGTAACTAGGGTGCAAGTAGGGCACAAATAAGACGCAACTAGAGCGTAATTAGGACGCTACTAGGAAGCAAGTAGGATGCAAGTAGGACACAAGGAGGATACAACTAGGACGCAACTAGGGTGCAACTAGAGCGCAAGTAGGGTGCAATTAGGATGCAAGTAGGGCGCAACTAGGGCGCAACTATGATGCAACTAGGGCGCAAGTAGGGTACAAGTAGGGTGCAAGTAGGGCGCAAGTAGGGCGCAACCATGGTACAACTAGGGGGCAAGTAGGACACAAGTAGGGCGCAAGGAGGGCGCAACTAGGGCGTAACTAGGACGCAACTAGGGCACAAGTAAGGTGCAAGTAGGGCGCAACTATGGTAAATCTAGGGCACAACTAGGGTGCAACTAGGTTGAAAGTACGGCGAAACTCGGATGTAGCTATTTCCCAACTGAGGCGCAACAAGGCGCAACTAGGGCACAACTCGGACCTAAGTAGGGCGCAAGTAGGGCACAAGTAGGGTGCAACTAGGGCACAACAAGGGTCTAGCTAGTGTCCAAGTGAGGCGCAACTAGGGCGCAACTAGGGCACAACTAGGGCGCAACTTGGGCGCAACTAGGGCGCAACTAGGGCGCAACTAGGATGGAAGCAGGACGCAAGTAGGACACAAGTAGGATGCAACTATGGCGCAACTAGGGCACAACTAGGGTATAGCTAGTGTCCAACTGAAGCACAACTAGGGTGCAACTTGGACGCAAGTAGGGTGCAACTAGGGCGTAAATAGGGCACAAGTAGGGAGCAAGTAGGGTACAAGTAGGACGCCACTAGGGCACAACTAGGGTGCAACTAGGGTGCAAGTAGAGCGCAAGTAGGATGCAAGTAGGGCGCAACTGGGGCTCAACTAGGGCGCATCTAGGACGCAAGTAGGACGCAACTAAGGTGCAAGTTGGACGCAACCAGGGTGGAACTAGGGCGCAACTAGGGCGTAACTAGGCTGCAACTAGGGTGTAAGTAAGGTGCAAGAAGGGCGCAACTAGGGCGCAACGAGGATGTATCTAGGGCGTAAGTAAGGTTCAAGTAGGGTACAAGTAAGGTGCAACTAGGGTGCAACTAGGGCGCAAGTAGGGAGTAAGTAGGGTGCAAGTAGGGCGCAACTAGGGTACAACTAAGGCGCAACTAGGGCACGCGTACGGCGCAAGATGGGTGCAACTATGGCGTAACTACGGCACAACTAGGGCACAAGAAGGGTGCAACTAGGGCTCAACTAGGGCGCAACTAGGGTCCAACTTGGGCACAACTAGGGCACGACTAGGCGCAACTAGAACACAAGCAAGGCGCAACTAGGGTGCAACCAGGGCGCAAGTAGGGAGCACGTAGGGTGCAAGTAGGGTACAACTAGGCGCAACTAGGGCGGAAGTAGGATACAACTAGAGTGCAAGTAGGGTGCAACTAGGGTGCAACTAGCGTAAAAGTAGGGCACAAGTAGGGTTCAACTAGGGTGCAACTAGGATGCAACTAGGACGCAAGAAGGATGCAAGTAGGACGAAAGTAGGGTACAAATAGGGTGCAACTAGGGCGCAACTAGGGCGCAAGTAGTGCTCAAGTAGGGCGCAACTAGGGCACAACTAGGGCGCAAGTAGGGCGTAACAAAGGCGCAACTAGGGTGCAAGTAGAGCGTAACTAGGGCACAAATGAGGCGCAAGTAGGGCGTAACTAGGGCGCACTAGGGTGCAACTAGGGCACAACTAGGACGTAGATAGTCTCCAACTAAGGTGCAACTAGGGCACAACTAGGGTGCAACTAGGACGCAACTAGGACGTAGCTAGTGTCCAACTGAGGCACAACTAGGGCGTAACTAGGGCGCAACTAGGGTGCAACTAGAGCACATTTGGGACGCAAGTAGGGAGCAAGTAGGGCGCAGGTAGGGCGTAACTAGGGCCCAACTAGGACGTAGCTAATGCCCTACTGAGGCGCAACTAGGGTGTAACTAGGACGCAACTAGGGCGCAATTAGGGCACAAGTAGGGTGCAACAAGGGCGCAAGTTGGGTGCTACTAGGGTGCAACGAGGGCACAACTAGTGCGTAACTAGGGTGCAACTAGGGCGCAACTAGGGTCTAGGTAGTGTCCAACTGAGGCACAAATTTGTCACAACTAAGGCGCAAGAAGGGCGCAACTAGGACGCATGTACGGCGTAAGTATGGCGCAAATAGGGTGAAACTAGGGTGCAAGTACGGCGCAAGTAGGGCACAAGTAGGACGCATGTAGGACGTAACTAGGGCGCAAGTAGGGCATAACTAGGGCACAAGTAGGGCACAAGTAGGGTGCAACTAGGGTGCACCTAGGGCGCAACAAGGGTGCAAGTAGGGGACAAGTAGGGCATAAGTAGGAAGCAAGTAGGGTGCAACTAGGGTGCAAGTAGGGTACAACTCGGGCGTAAGTAGGGTGCAACTACGATGCAACTAGGGCGCAACTAGGACGGAACTATGGCGCAAGAAGGGCGCAACTAGGGCCCAACTTGGGCGGAACTAGGACGCAACTCAGACGCAACAAGGGCACAAGAAGGACGCAAGTAGGAACAAGTAGGGGGCAAATAGGACGCAACTAGGGCGCAAGTAGGGCACAAGTAGGGTGCAACTAGGATGCAACAAGGAGAAAACTAGGAAGCAACTGATGCGCAACTAGGGCGCAAGTCGAGTGTGACTAGGGCACAAGTAAGGAGCAAGTAGGGAGCAAGTAGAATGCATCTAGGGTGCAACTAGGGCGCAACTAGGGCACAACTAGGACGCAAGAAGAGCGCAACTAGGATGCAAGTAGGGCACAACTAAGGCACAACTAAGGCACAACTAGGACGTAACTAGGGCGCAACTAGGACGTAACTAGTGCCCAACTGAGGCCTAACTAGGTCGCACCTAGGGCTTAAGTAGGATGCAAGTAGGGTGAAACTAGGACAAAAGTAGGGTGCAAGTAGGGTGCAACTATGACGCAACTGGGGCGCAACTAGGACGTAGCTAGTGCCCAACTAAGGTGCAACTAAGGTGCAACTAGGACGCAAGTAGGACGCAACTAGGGCGCATCTACGACGCAAGTAGGGCGCAACTAGGACACAACTAGGGCGTAACTAGGGCGCAACTAGGACGCAACTAGGGCGTAGCAAGTGCTCACTGAGGGACAACTAGGACGCAAGTAGGGTGCAACTAGGGCAGAACTAAGACACAAGTAGGTCGCAACTAGGGCGAAAATAGGGCGCAAGTGGGGCACAACTTTGGCCCAACTAGGGCGCAACTAGGGCGCAACTAGGCCTAGCTAGTTCCCAACTGAGGCGCAACTAGGGAAAAACTAAGGTGCAACTAGGGTGCAAATAGCGTGCAAGTAGGGCGCAAGTACGACGCAATTAAGGTGCAAGTAGGGAGCAAGTAGGGCACAACTAGGGCGCAACTATGGCACAACTAGGACATAGCTAGTGCCCAACTGAGTCGTAACTAGGGCGCAACTAGGATGTAAGCAGGGCGCATCTAGGGCGCAAGTAGGGCACGACTAGGACGGAACCAGGGTGTAACTAGGCTGCAAGTAGGGCCCAAGTAGGTCGCAAGTAGGATGCAAGTTCGGTGAAACTTGGGCGCAAGTAGGGTGCAACTAGGGTGCAAGTAGGGCACAACTAGGGTGAAACTAAGGCGCAACTAGGGCGGAACTAGGAGGCAACTATGGCGTAGCTGGTGCCCACTTGAGGTGCAACTAGGGCGCAACTAGAGCGCAAATAGGGTGCAACTAGGACGCAACTAGGGCACAACTAGGACGCAAGTAGGGTGCAAGTAGGGCGCAAATAGGAACCAACTAGGGCAGAACTAGGGCACAACAAGGGCGTAAGTAGGGCGCAAGTAGGACGCAACTAGGGCAACTAGGGCACAACTATGGCACAACTAGTGTGCAACAAGGGCGCAACAAGGTCATAGCTAGTGTTCAACTGAGGCGCAACTAGGACGCAACTAGGGCGCCACTAGGGCGCATTTAGGGGTGCAAGTAGGGCACAACTAGGGCTACAACTAGGATGCAACCAGGGCATAGCTAGTGCCCAACTAGGGCGCAACTAGGGTACAACTAGGATGCAACTAGGGCACAACTAGGACACAAGTAGGCTGGAACAAAGGTGCAACTAGGACGTGACTAGGGCGCAACTAGGGCACAAACAGGACACAACTAGGACGTATCTTGTGTCCAACTAAGGCGCAAATAGGGTGCAAGTAGGACGCAACTAGGCTGCAACTTGGACGTAAGTAGGACACAAGTATGACGCAAGTAGGGCACAACTAGGGTACAACTAGGATGCAAATTGGGCACAAGAAGGGTGCAAGTAAGGTGCAAGCAGGGCGCAACTAGGACAGAAGTAGGGCGTACCTAGGGTACATGTATGGAGCAGGTAGTGTGCAAGTAGGTCGTAACTAGGGCGTAACTAGAGTGCAAGTAGGGCACAAGTAGGTGCAATTAGGACGCAAGTAGGGCGTAACTAGTACGCAACTAGGGCGTAACTAGGGCGCAAGTAGGGTGCCAATAGGGCATAACTAGGGCGCAACTAGGGTGCAACTAGGGTGCAACTAGGGCGCAAGTAGGCCGCAACTAGGAAATAACTAGGACGCAACTAAGAGGCAAGGAGGATGCGAGTAGGCCGTAAGAAGGGCACAAATAGGGTACAACTAGGGTGTAACTAGGGAGTAACTAGGATGCAAGTAGGGTGTAACTAGGATGTAACAAGGGAGTAACTAGGACGCAACTGAGGTGCAACTGGGGCGCAAGTAGAGTGCAACTAGGGTGCAAGTAAGGAGTAGGTAGGGTGCAACTACGGCGTAACTAGGGTACTACTAGGGCGCAACTAGGACATAGCTAGAGTCCAACTCAGGCACAACTAGGGCGCACCTAGTACGCAACTAGAGCGTATTTATGGCGCAACTAGGGCGCAACTAGGTCGCAACTAGGGCGCAACTAGGACGCAACTAGGGTGCAACTAGGACGTAGCTACTGCCCAACCAAGGCACAACTAGGACGCAACTAGGGCACAACTAGGGTGCAACTAGGGCACAATTTGGGCGAAACTAGGGCTCAACTAGGGTGCAACTAGGGCAAGACTAGGACGCAACTAGGGCGCAACTAGGGTGCAACTAGGGCGTAGCCAGTGTCCAACTGAGCGCAAATTGGGTGAAACTAGGGTGCAAGTAAGACAGAACTAGGACGTAAGTAGGGTGTAAGTAGGGGACAACTAGGATGCAACTATGGTGCAAGTAGGGTACAAGTAGGACGCAAGTAGGGCACAAGTAGGGTGCAAGTAGGGCACAAGTAGGGCGCAAAAAGGGCGCAAGCAGGGTGTAACTAGGGTGCAAGTAGGACGTAAGTAGGGCATAACTAGGGCGCAACTAGGACGCAACTAGGATGTAACTAGGGTGTGAGTAGGCCGCAAGTAGGGCACAACTAGGACACAACTAGGGAAAAAGTAGGACACAACTAGGGCGCACTTAGGGTACAACTAGGATACAACTAGGGAGCAACTAGTGTGCAACTAGGACGCAACCAGGGCGCAACTAGGACACAACTAGGGTGCAAGAAGGATGCAAGAAGGGCACATGTACAGCGCAAATAGTGCTCAACTAGGACGTCACTAGGGTGCAATTAGGGCGCAAGTATGGTGCAAGTAGGGTACAACTAGGGTGCAACTAGGACGCAACTGAGGTGCAACTAGGACACAGGTAGGGTGCAACTAGGACACAAGTAAGGTGCAAGTAGGGCGTAACTAGGGCGCAACAAGGGCGCACCTAGGGCACAACTAGGGTGTACCTAGTGCCCAACTGAGGCGTCACTAGGGCACAACTTTGGCGCAAGTATGGTGTAACTAGGGTGCAAGTAGGGCACAACTAGGGCACAATTAGGGCGTAGCTAGTACCCAACTGAGGCGCAACTAGGCCACAACTAGGGCGCATCTAGGATGCAAGTAGGACAAAACTAGGGCGCAAGTAGGGTGCAAGTAGGACGCAAGTAGGGCGCAAGTAGGCAGCAACGAGGACGTAAGTAGGGTGCAATTAGGGCATAACTAAGGTGTAAGTAGGGTGCAAGTAGGATGCAACTAGGACGCAACTAGTGTGCAACTAGGGTGCAAGTAGGGTGCAAGTAAGGTGCAAGTAGGGAACAACTAAGGCGCAACTAGGGCGTAACTAGGGCTCAAGTAGGATGCAAGTAGGATACAACTAGGGCGAAACTAGGGCAAAACTAGGGTGCAACTAGTGTGTAACTAGGGCGCAACTAGGGCGTAGCTAGTGTCCAACTAAGACGGAACTAGGGCGCAACTAGGGTGCAACTAGGATGCAACTAGGGTGCAAGTAGAGCGAAACTAGGGTGCAAGTTGGGTGCAAGTAGGACCCAACTAGGGTGCAACTAGGGCGCAACTAGGACGCAACTAGGGCGCAACTAGGGCACAACTATGGCACAAGTAGGGCACAAGTAGGGTGCAACTAGGGCACAACTAGGGTGCAACTACGGCGTAACTAGGGCATAGCTAGTGCCCAACTGAGGTGCAACTAGGGCATAACTAGGACGCAAATAGGGCACAACTAGTGCACCAGTAGGGCGCAACAGGGGTGTAACAAGGGCACAACTAGGGCGCAACTAGGACCCAAGTAGGGCGCAATTACGGCACAGCTAGGGCCCAACAAGGGCGCAAGTAGCGTGCAAGTAGGACGCAAGTAGGGCGCAAGTAGGGGGCAACTAGGGTGCAACTAGGGCACAAATAAGGCTCAAGTAGGATGCAAGTAGGGTGCAACTAGGGTGCAACTAGGGTACAACTAGGGAGCAAGTAAGACGAAAGTAGGACTCAACTAAGGCACAAGTAAGGTGCAAGTAGGACGCAAGTAGGGCGCAAGTAGCATGCAACTAGGGCACAACTAGGATGCAACTAGGACGTAGCTAGTAGCCAACTGAAACACAACAAGGGCGTAACTAGGGTGCAACTAGAACGCAACTAGGGCACAAGCACGGTCCAAGTTGGATGCAACTAGGGCGCAATTAGGGTGCAAGTAGGATGCAACTAGGGTATAACTAGGGCGCAACTAGGTCGCAACTAGGGTGCAGCTAGGGTGCAACTAGAGCGCAACTAGGTTGCAAGTAGGGTGTAATCAGGGTGCAACTAGGACGCAACTAGGACATAGCTAATGCCCAACTGAGGCGCAACTAGGGCGTAAATAGGGCATAACTTGGGTGCAACTAGGGCGAAAGTAGGACGCAACTAGGACGCAAGTAGGACGCAAGTAGGATACAACTAGGGTACAAGTATGGCACAACTAGGGCGCAACGAGGGTGTAACTAGGGAGTAATTAGGGCGCAACTAGGGAAAAAGTAGGGCGCAAGTAGGGCACAAGTAGGACGTAGCTAGTGCCCAACTGAGGTGCAACTCAGACACAACTAGGACGGACTAGGGCGCAACTAGGAGGTAACCAGGGCGCAACTAGGACGCAAGCAAGGCCATGTAAGGCACAACTAGGATCTACTATGATGCAACTCGGGCGCAAATAGGGTGCAAGTAGGACACAAGTAGGACGCAACTAAGGCGTAACTAGGGTGCAAGTAGGACGCAAGTAGGGCGCAACTAGGGCACAACTTGGGTGCAACTAGGGTGCAACTGGGGTGCAACTAGGATGTAGCTAGTGCCCGAACTGAGGCGCAACCAGGACGCAACTAGGACACAACTAGGGCGCAACCAGGGCGCAAGTAGGGCGCAAGTAGGACACAAGTAGGGCGCAACATGGGCACAACTAGGGCGTAGCTAGTGCCCAACTGAGGCATAACTAGGGCGCAACTAGGACGTAACTAGGGCGCAACCAGGGCGCAAGTAGGGCGCAACTAGGACAAAAGTAGGACGTAGGTAGGGTGCAACTACGGCACAACTAAGGCACAACTAGGAAACAAGTAGGGTGCAAGTAGGACGCAAGTAGGGTACAACTAGGGTTCAACTAGGGTGCAACTAGAGTGTAGCTAGTGTCCAACTGAGGTGCAACGAGGATGCAAATAGGACGCAACTAGGGTAAAACTAGTCACAAGTAGGTCGTAAGTAGGGCGCAAGTAGGGTGCAACTAGGGTGCAACTAGGGTGCAACTAGGATGCAACTAGGGCGCAACTAGGGCGTAGCTAGTGTCAAACTGAGGCGCAACTAGGGCGCAAGTAGGGCGCAACTAGGGTGCAAGTAGGACACAAATAGGGCGTAACTAGGCGCAACTAGTATGCAACTAGGACGCAACTAGGACCCAAATAGGATGCAAGTAGGGCACGACTAGGGCGCACCTAGGGTGCAAATAGGGCATAAGTAGGGCGCAAGAAGGGCGCAACTAGGGTGCAGCTAGGGCGCAACTAGGGCGCAAGAAGGGCGTAAGTAGGACGCAACTAGGACGCAAGTAGGGCGCAACTAGAGCGTAGCTAGTGCCCAGCTGAGGCACAACTAGGACGCAACTAGGGCACAAGTAGGGTGCAACTAGGGCGTAACTAGGGCGCAACTAGGATGCAAGTAGGACACAACTAGGGTGCAACTAGGGTGCAACTAGGGCGCAAGTAGGTTGCAAGTAGGGCGCAAGTAGGGCGCAAGTAGGGTGCAACTAGGGTTCAACTAGGATGTAGCCAGTTCCAAACTGAGGTGCAACTAGGGCTTAACTAGGGTGCAACTAGGGTACAATAGGACACAACTAGAACACATCTAGGGCACAAGTAGGACACAAGTAGGGCATACCTAGGGTACAACTAGGGCGGAACTAGGGCACAACTTGGGAGTAGCTAGTGCCCAACTGAGGCGCAACTAGGACACAACTAGGACGCAACTAGGGTGCAACTAGGGCACAAGTAGGGTGTAACTAGGGCGCAAGTAGGACGCAAGTAGGGTGCAACTAGGGTGCAACTAGGACGTAACTAGAGCGTAGATAGTGCTCAATTGTGGCGTACCTAGGGCACAAATAGAACACAACTAGGGCACAAAGAGGGCACAACTAGGACGCAAGTAGGGGATAACTAGGGCACAAGTAGGACGTAAGTAGTGCACAACTAGGGCGCAACTAGGGTGCGACTAGGACGCAACTAGGGCGTAGCTAGTGCACAACTAAGGCGCAACTTAAGGCGCAACTAGGGCGTAACTAGGGTGCAAGTAGGACGCAAGTGGGCACAACTAGGCCGCATCTCAGGCCCAAGTAGGATGAAAGTAGGGCACAACTAGGGCACAACTAGGGCTCAACTAGGGCGTAACTAGGACCTAACTAGGGTGCAACTAGGACGCAAGTAGGGTTCAAGTAGGGCGCAACTAGGACGCAACTAGGGCGTAACTATGGCGCAAGCAGGGCGCAAGTAGGGCGCAAGTAGGGTGCAACTAGGACACAACTAGGACGCAACTAGAGTGCAACTAGGGCATAGCTAGTGCCCAACTCAGGCACAACTAGGGTGTAGCTAGGGGGAAAATAGGGCGCAACTTGGACGCAACTAGGGCGCAACTAGGACACAACTAGAACGTAACTAGGACGCAAGTAGGGCACATGTAGGACGCAAGTAGGACACAACTAGGGCGTAACTAGGACACGACTAGGGCGTAGTTAGTGCCCAATTGTGGTGCAACTAGGGCGCAACTTGGACGCAACTGGGGTGCAACTAGGGCGCAAGCAGGACGCAACGAGGATGCAAGTAGGGCACAAGTAGGGCGCAACAAGGGCGCAACTAGGACGCAAATAGGGCACAACTAGGGTGCAACTAGGGCTTAGCTAGTGCCCAACTGATGTACATCTAGGACGCAAGTAGGACGCAAATAGGTCGCAACTTTGCCACCCGTAGGGTACAACAAGGGCGCAACTAGGACACAACTAGGACGTAGCTTGTGCCCAACTGAGACACAACCAGGGCGCAACTAGGGCACAAATAAGGTGCAACTTGCACACAAGTAGGGTGCAACTAGGCACAACTAGGGGGCAACTAGGGTCAACTAGGGCCCAAAGGGTGCAACTAGGGTGCAAGTAGGGCACAATGAGAGCGCAAGTAGGACGCACATAGGGCGCAAGTTGGGCACAACTAGGACACAACTAGGGTGCAACTAGGGCACAAGTATGGCGCAACTAGGATGCAACTAGGGCGCAACAAGGTCTCAAGTAGGGCGCAAGTAGGACGCAACTTGGGCGCAACTAGGACGCATCTAGTGCAAAAGTAGGGCGCAAGTAGGGATCAACTAGGGTGCAATTGGTGCGCAACTAGGATGCAACTAGGACGTAGCTAGTGCCCAACTGAGGCGCAACTAGGTCGCAACGAGGGTGTAACTATGGTGCAAGTAGGGCAAATTGGGCGTAACTAAGACGTAACTAGGGCACAAATATGGTGTAGCTAGTGTCCAACTACGGCACAACTAGGGCGCAACTAGGGCGCAACTAGGATCCAAGTAGGATGCAAGTAGAGTGCAAATAGTGTGCAACTAGGGCTCGACTAGGGTGCAACTAGGGCGCAACTAGGGCACAAGTAGGGCGCAAGTACGGCTCTACTAGGGTGCAACTAGGGTGCAAGTAGGACGTAGTAGGGTGCAACTAGGGTGCAACTCGGGTGTAACTTGGACGGAACTAGGGTACAAATAGGGGGCAAGTAGGGTGAAAGAAGGGTGCAAAGTAGGGCACAACTAGGGTGTAAGTAGGACGCAAGTAGGGTGCAAGTAGGACGGAAATAGGGCCCAACTAGAGCGCAACTAGGGCGCAACTAGGGCAACACTAGGAAAATACTAGGACGCAAGTAGGGCGCAAGTAGGACGCAAGAAAGGCGCAACTAGGGTGCAACTAGGGTGTAGCTAGTACCCAACTGAGGCGTAACTAGGATGCAACTAGGACGCAACTAGGGCGCAACCAGGGCGTAACTAGGGCGCAACTAGGGCGCAAGTAGGGTGCAAGTAGGGCCCAAGTAGGGTGCAACTAGGGCGTAACTAGAGTGTAACTAGGGCTTAGCTAGTGCCCAACGGAGGCGCAACTAGGACGAAACTAGGACGCAACTATGGTGCAATTAGGATGCAAGTAGGGCGTAACAAGGGCGCAAGTAGGACGCAAGTAGGGTGCAACAAGGGCGCAACAAGGGCACAAAAAGGGCATAGCTAGTGCCAAGCTCAGGTGCAACTAGGGCTCAACTAGGACACAACTAGGGTGCAACTAGGGCAGAAGTAGGACTCAACTAGGACGCAAGTAGGGCGTAACTTGGGTGCAAGTAGGGTGCAAGTAGGATGCAACTAGGACAAAACTAGGACGCAACTAGGACCTAGCTAGTGCCCAACTAAGGTGCGACTAGCGGGTAACAAGGGCGGAATTAGGGCGTAACTAGGGTGCAAATAGGGTGTAACTAGGCGCAACTAGGGCGCAACTTGGGTCCAAGTAAGGCGCAAGTAGGGCGCAACTAGGGCGCAACTAGGGCCCAACTAGGATGCAACTAGGATGCAACTAGGGTGCAACTAGGGCGCAACTAGGGCGCAACTAGGGCGCAACTAGGAAGCAACTAGGACACAAATAGGACGTAGCTAGTCTCCAACTGAGGTACAATTGGGGCATAACTAGGGTGCAAGTAGGGTACAACTAGGGCGCATGTAGGACGCAACTAGAACGCAACTAGGGTGCTACTAGGGTGCAACTAGGGTGCAAATAAGACGCAAATAGGGTACAACTAGAATGCAATTAGGGCGCAACTAGGGCACAAGTTGGGCACAAGTTGGACGCAAGTAGGGCATAACTAGGGCACAACTAGGACGCAACTAGAACGCAACTAGGGCACAAGTAAGGCACAAGTAGGACGTAAGTAGGGCGCGACTAGGATGCAAGTAGGGTGCAACTAGGACACACCCAGGACGTAGCTAGTGTCCAACTGAGGCACAACTAGGCCGCAACTAGGACACATCTAGGACGCAACTAGGGCGCAAGTAGGGCACAAATGGGCGGAACTAGGGCGCAACAAGGGCGCAACTAGGGCGTAGCTAGTGCCCAACTGAGGCGCAACTACGGCGCAACTAGGGTGCAAGTAGGGCACAACTAAGCGTAACTAGGGCGTACCTAGGACGCAACTAGGGTGCAAGTATGGCACAAGTAAAGCGCAACAAGGTTGCAACTAGGGCGCAACTAGGAAAAAACTAGGGTTACATAGGACACAACTTAGGTGCAACTAGGGCGTATCTAGGGCGCAAGTAGGGTGCAACTAGGGTACAACTAGTGTGTAACTAGGGCGCAACTAGGGCGTATCTAGTACCCAACTGAGGCATAACTAGGGTGCAACTATGACACAAGTAGGGCACAACTAGGGCGCAAGTAGGGCGCAACTAGGACGTAAGTAGGGCCAAGTATGGCACAACTAGGGTGCAACTAGGGTACAACTAGGGCGCAACTAGGGCGTAGCTAGTATCCAACTCGACGCAACTAGGGTGCAACTAGGGTACAAGTAAGGCGCAACTAGGGTGCACGTAGGCTGTAAGTAGGATGCAACAAGGGTGCAACTAGGGTGCAACAAGGATGCTACTAGGACGCAAGAAGGACGCAAGTAGGACGCAAGTAGGGTACAGCTAGTACGCAAGTAGGGGGCAAGAAGGGCGCGAGTAGGGTGAAGGTAGGGCAAAACTAGGGCGCAACTAGGGTATAAGTAGGGTACAAGTAGGACGCAAGTAGGGCATAACTAGGGTACAACTAGGGTATAACTAGGGCGTAAGTAGGGCGCAACTAGGGTATAACCAGGGCGCAATTAGGGCGCAAGTAGGACACAAGTAGGGTGCAACTAGGGCGTAACTAAGGCGCAACTAGGGTGCAACTATTGCATGCTAGTGCCCAACTAAGGCGCAACTATGGTGCAATTCGGGCATAACTAGGCGAAAGTAGGGCGCAACTAGGATGCAAGTAGGACGTAAGGAGAGCGCAACTTTGGTGCAACTAGGACATAACTAGAGTACAACTAGGGCATAGCTAGTGTCCAACTGAGGCACAACTAGTGCGCAACTAGGGCGCAAGTAGGACGTAACTAGGGCGCAACAAGGGCGCAACTAGGGCGCAACTAGGGCACAAGTAGGATGCAAGTAGGATGCAACTAAAGCACAACTAGGGCACAACTAGGGTGCAAGTAGGGTGCAAGTAAGGCGAAAGTAGGGCGCAACTAGGATGCTACTAGGGCGCAACTAGGGTGCAAGTAGAGCGCAAGTAGGGCGTGAGTACGGCATAACTAGGGCGCAACTATGGCGCAAATAGGGTGCAAGAAGAGTGCACCTAGGGCATAATTAGGGTGCAACTAGGGCGTAGTTAGTGTCCAACAGAGGCGTAAATAGGACGCAACTAGGACGCAACTAGGCTGCAACTAGGCTGAAAGTAGGGTGCAAGTAGGGTGCAACTAGGGTACAAATATGGCACAAGCAGGGTGCAAGTAGTGGGTAGGTAGGGTACAACTAGTGCGCAACTAGGACGCAAGTAGGGCGCAACTAGGGAAAACGTAGGGCGCAACTAGAGCACAACTATGGCGCAACTAGGTCACAACTAGGACACAAGTATTGTGCAAGTAGGGCGCAAGTACGGCGCAACTAGGGCACAACTGGAGTGCAACAAGGGCGGAAGAAGGGCACAAGTAGGACACAACTAGGACGCAACTAGGGTGCAACTAGTGCACAAGTAGGACGCAAGTAGGTCGCAACTAGGGCATACGTAGGACGCAAGTAGGGCACAAGTAGGGCGCAACTAGGGCTTAACTAGGATGCAACTAGCAAGGAACTAGGGCACAACTAGGGCACAACTGGGGCGCAACTAGTCACAAGTAGGATGCAAGTAGGGCACAAGTAGGGTGCAACTAGGACGCAACTATGGTGCAACTAGGGCATAGCTAGTGCCCAACGATTCGCAACTAACATGCAACTAGGACGCAACTAGGGCGCAACTAGGACGCAAGTAGGGGGCAACTAGGGCCAGATCTGGGCGCAACTAGGATGCAACTTAGGTGCAACTAGGGCTCAAGTAGGGCGCAAGTAGTGCGCAAGTAGGGCACAACTAGGACACATATAGGGTTCAACTAGGACAAAACTAGGGCGTAGCTAGTGCCCAACTGAGGCACAGCTAGGGTACGAATAGGACGCAACTAGGGCACAACTAGGGCGCAAGTAGGACGCAAAAAAGACGTAAGTAGGGCGACACTAGGGTGCAACTAGGGCACAACTAGGACGTAGCTAGTGCCCAACTGAGGCGCAACTAGCACGCAACTAGGACACAACTAGGGAACAAATAGGATGCAAGTAGGGTGCAACTAGGGCGCAAGTAGGGCCCAAGAAGGGCGCAGGTAGGGGGCAACTAGGGCGCAACTAGGGAACAACTAGGGCGGAAGTAGGACGCAAGTAGGACGCAAGTAGGGTGCACGTAGGGCGCAACTAGGACGCATGTAGGGTGCAACTAGGCTGCACGTATGACGCATTCAGGGCGCAATGAGAACACAACTAGGGCACAACTAGGTCGCAACTAGGGTGCAAGTAGGGTGCAAGTAGGGCGCAACAAGAGGCGTAACTAGGGATGACTAGCACGCAAGTAGGACGCAAGTAGGCATAATTTGGACATAACTAGGGTGCAACCAGGGTGTAACTAGGGCGCAAGTAGGCAGTAAGTAGGGCGCAAGTAGGACGCAACTAGGGCGCAACTAGGACCAACTAGGGCGCAAATAGGGCACAAGTAGGGTCCAAGTAGTGCACAACTAGGACGCAACTAGGGTGCAAGTAGGGTGCAAGTATGGCGCAACTAGGGTGCAACTAGGGCGTAACTAGGGTACAACTAGGACGTAACTAGGGCACAACTAGGACGTAGCATGTGTCCAACTAAAACGCAACTAGGGCACAACAAGGGCACAACTAGGACACAAGTATGGCGCAACTAGGATGCTTGTAGGGCGCAAGTAGGGCGCAACTAGGGTGCAACTAGGGTGCAACTAGGACATAGGTAGTGCCCAACTCAGGCGAAACCAGCGCGCAACGAGGACGTAACTAGGATGTTACTAAGATGTAAGTAAGGCGCAACCAGGGCGCAAGTAGGGTGCATGTAGGTCGCAAGTAGGGCACAAGTAGGATACAACTAGGGCGTAACTAGGGCGCATGTAAAGCGCAAGTAGGACACAAGTAGGACACAAGTAGGGCGCAAGTAGGACGCAAGTAGGACGGTACTAGGGTGCAACTATAGCACAACCAGGACACAAGTAGTACACCCCTGTCCGGCAACAAAAGGCCACATTCTTCCATCGGTGTTCACCATGCTCAAACAGGCATGCATATCGTCCCTTGAGCATGGTGAAATCGGGCATGTGGTACTTCAACGCGGCTCGCAAGTAGGGTGGAACTAGGGCGCAGCTAGGGCGCAACTAGCGCGTACATAAGGCGCGAGTAGGACGCAACTAGGATGTAACTAGGATGCAATTAGGGTGCAAGTCGGACGCTAGTAGGGCGCAAGTAGGACGTAGATAGGACGCAACTAGGGTGCAACTAGGACGTAACTAGACGCAACTAGTGTACAACTAGGGTCCATCTAGGACATAGCTAGTGCCCAACTGAGGCGCAACAAGGATGCCACTAGGACGCAACTAGGGTGCAACTAGGACGCAACTAGGGCACAACTAGGGCACAACTAGGGCGCAAGTATGGCACAACTAGTGCGCAATTAGGATGCAATTAGGACGTAGCTAGTGCCCAACTAAGGTGCAACTAGGACACAACTAGCACGCATCTAGGGCACAACTAGGGCGCAACGAGGGAACAAGTAGGACGCAAGTAGGGCACAACTAGGGTGCAACTAGGGTGCAACTAGGGCATAAATAGTGCCCAACAAAGACGCAACTAGGGCTCAACTTGGACGCAACTAGGGCGCAACTAGGGTGCAAGCAGGGTGCAACTAGGGTACAAGTAGGGCATAACTAAGGCGCATGTAGGGCGCAAGTAGGACGCAACTAGGGCACAACTAGGGTGCAACTAGGTCACATTTAGGGAGTAGCTTGTGTCCATTTGAGACGCATAGGGCGCAACTAGGCCGCAACTAGGGCACAACTAGGACACAAGTAGGGCGCAAACAGGCACAACTAGGGCACAAATAGGGCGCAACTAAGGTCCAAGTAGGGTCCAAGAAAGGCGTAACTAGGACGCAACTAGGGCGCAACTAGGGCGCAACTAGGGCACAACTAGGACGCAACTAGGGTTCAACTAGGGCGCAAGTAGGACACAAGTAGGATGCAAGTAGGGCGTAACTAGGGCGTAACCAGGGCGCAAGTAGGGCGCAAGTAGGATGCATCTAGGGTGCAAGTAGGGTGCAAATAGGGCGCCACTAAGGCGTAGCTAGTGTCTAACTCAGGCAAAACTAGGTCACAATGAAGGCGCAAGTAGGACGCAACTAGGGCGCAAGTATGACGCAACTAGGGCGCAACTAGGACGCAAGTAGGATGCAACTAGTAACTACTAGTGCACAACTAGGGTGCAACTAGGGTGCAACTAGGGTGTAGTAAGTGTCCAACTAGGGCGGAACTAGGATGCAACTAGGACGCAACTATGGCACAACTAGGACGCAGCTAGGACGTAGCTAGTGTCAAACAGAGGCGACACAAGGGTACAACTAGGGTGCAAGTGGGGCGCAACTAGGCACAACTAGGGTACAACTAGGATGCAACTGGGACCCAAGTAGGGCGCAAGTAGGAAGCAACTAGGGCACAACTAGGGTGCAACTAGAATGCAAGTAGGGCGCAAGTAGGATGCACCTAGAGTGCAACTAGGGCACAACTAGGGCGCAAGTAGGGCGTAAGTAGGACGCAAGTAGGACTCAAATAGGGCGCAACTAGGGCTTCAGTAGGTCGCAAGTAGTGTGCAACTAAGGTGCAACTAGGATGCATCTAGGGCACAACTCAAATAGGGCTTAAGTAGGGCGCAAGTAGGGCACAACTAGGGTGCAACTAGGGCGCAACTAGGGCGCAACTAGGGCGTAGCTAGTGCCCAACCAATGCACAACTAGGGCGCAACTAGGGTGTAACTAGGGCGCAAATAGGGTGCAACTAGGGTGTAAGTAGGACGCAAGTAGTGGCAACTAGGGCACAACTAGGACGCAACTAGGGTGGAACTAGGGTGTAACTAGGGCGCAAGTAGGACGCAAGTAGGCGCAAGTAGGGTACAAGTAGGGTGTAACTAGGGTGCAACTAGGGCGCACCTAGGGTGCAAGTAGGACGCAAGTAGGGCGCAACTAGGGCGCAACTAGGATGGAAGTAGGGTGCAAGTTGGGTACTAGTGGGGTGCAACTAGGGTGCAACTAGGGCACAACTAGGGCGAAAGTAGGATGCACGTAGGGCGCAAGTGGGGTGCAACTAGGGTGCAAGTAGGGTGCAACTAGGGCGCAAGTAGGACGCAAGTAGGACGCAACTAGGACACAACTAGGGCACAACTAGGGTGCAACTAGGGCGTAACTAGGGCGCAACTAGGGCGTAGCTAGTGTCCAACAGAGGCAAAACTAGGGTGCAAGTCGGGCGCAACTAGGGCACAAGTAAGGCGCCACTAGGGTGCAAATAGGGTACAAGTAGGGCGCAACTAGGACGCAACTAGGGTGGAACTAGGACACAACTAGGGCGTAGCTAGTTCCCAACTGAGGCACAACTAGGGTGCAACTAGGGCGCAAGTAGGGGGCAACTAGGGTACAACTCGGGTACAACTAGGGTGCAACTAGGACGCAAGTAGGGCGCAAATAGGGTGCAAGTAGGACACAACTAGGGTACAACTAGGGTACAACATGGGTGCTAGTAGGATACAAGTAGGATGCAAGTAGGGTGCAACTAGGACGTAACTAGGACACAACTATGGCACAAATAGAGCTCAAGTAGGGCGCAACTAGGGTATAACTAGGGCGCAACTAGGATGCAACTAGGGTGCAACTAGGGTACAATTAGGGTGTATCTAGTGTCCAACTGAGGCACAAAGAGGGCACAACTAGGGCGCAACTAGGGCGCAAGTAGGGCAAAAATACAACGCAACTAGGGCACAACTAGGGTCCAACTAGGGCGCAACTAGGGCGCAAGTAGGGGACAACTAGGCTGCAAGTATGCCACAAGTAGCGGACAAGTAGGGGACAAGCAGGGTGCACCTAGGGCACAACTAGGACGCAAGTAGGGCAAAACTAGGGTGCAAGTAGGGCACAACTAGGATGTGGCTAGGGCGCAACTATGGTGCAAGTAGGGCGTAAGTACGGTGTAAGTACGGCACAAATAGGCTGTAACTAGGGTAAGAATGAGGCGTAATAGGGTGCACCTAGGGCGAAACTAGGGCGCAACAGGGGTGCAACAAGGATGCAAGTAGGGCGCAACAAGGATGCAAGTAGGGCGCAAGAAGGGCACAACTAGGGCACAACTAGGGCGCAACTAGGGTACAACTCAGGTGCAACTAGGGCACAACTAGGGCGCAAGTAGGGCGCAAGTAGGACGCAAGTAGGGCAGAATAGGGCGCAACTAGGGTGCAACTAGGGAGCAACTAGCGCGTAGCTAGTGTCCAACTGACGCGCAATTAGGGCGCAACTAGGATGCAACCAGGGCGCAACAAGGGCACAACTAGGGCGCAAGTAGGCTGCAAGTAGGGTGCAAGTAGGGCACAAGTAGAGCGCAACTAGGGTGCAACAAGGGCATAGCTAGTGCTCAACTTAGGTGCAACTAGCACGCACCTAGGACGCAACTAGGGCGTAACTAGGGCGCAAGTAGGGCACAACTAGCACGCAAGTAGGGCAGAAGTAGGACGCAAGTAAGATGTAACTAGGACACAACTAGGGTGCAACCAGGGTGCAACTAGGGTGCAATTAGGGCACAAGTAGGGCGCAAGTAGGTTGCAAGTAGGACGCAACTAGTGTGCAAGTAGGGCACAACTAGGGCACAAGTAGGGCACAAGTAGGGCGCAACTAGGACCCAACTAGGGCACAACCAGGCTGCAACTAGGGCGCAAGTAGGGCGCAACTAGGGCGTAACTAGGACACAACTAGGGCGCAACTAGGACGCAACTAGGGCGTAGCTAGTTTCCAACTGAGACGCAGCTAGGGCGCGACTGGGGTGCACCTAGGACGCAAGTAGGGCACAACTAGGGTGCAAGTAGGGCGCAAGTATGGCACAACGAGGGTACAACTAGGGTGCAACTAGGGCACAACTAGGGCGTAGCTTGTGCCCAACTGAGGCGCAACTAGGGCGCAACTAGGACAAAACTTGGGCGCAACTAGGGCGCAAGTAGGATGCAACTAGGTCACAAGTTGGGCGCAAATAGGACGTAACTAGGGCGCAACTATGGTGCAACTAAGGTGCAACTCGGGCGAAGCTAGTGCCCAACAGAGGCACAACTAGGGTACATCTAGGGCGCAAATAGGACACAACTAGGATACAACTAGGGCGCAACTAGAGCACAAGTAGGATGCAAGTAGGGTGCAACTAGGATACAACTAGGGCACAAGTAAGGCGCAAGTAGGGCGCAAGTAAGGCACAACCAGGGCGCAACTAGGATGCAACGAGGGCGCAAGTAGGGCGCAAGTAGGGCGCAAGTAGAGGGCAACTAGGGCGCAACTAGAGCGTAACTAGGGCGTAAGTAGGATGCAAGTAGGGTGCAACTAGGGCGCAAGTAGGGCGCAACTAGGATGCAACTAGGGTGCAACTAGGGCACAACTTCGTTGCAAGTAGGGCACAAGTAGGGTACAACAAGGACACAACTAGGGCATAACTAGGGTGCAAGTAGGGTGCAACTAGGCACAATTAGGGTGCAACTAGGGAGAAACTAGGGCGCAACTAAGGTGCAAGTAGGGTGCAAGTAGGGCACAACTAGGGTGCAGCTAGGGTGTGACTGGAGCGCAAGTAGGGTGCAAGTAGGACGTAAGTAGGGTGCAACTAGAGCGCAACTAGGGTGTAACTAGGGTACAACTAGGGTGAAACTAGGGTGCAACTAGGGAACAACTAGGGTGTAGCTAGTGGCCAACTGAGACGCGACTAGGGCGTAACTAGGGTGTAACTAGGCCGGAAATAGGACGCAACTACGGCAAAAGTAGGGCGCAAGTAGGACGCAACTAGGGTGTATCTAGGGTGCAACTAGGGCGCAACTAGGGCGTAGCTAGTGCCCAATTGAGCGCAACTAGGATGTAACAACGGCAAAAATAGGGCGCAACTAGGGCGCAAGTAGGGCGCAACTAGGGCGCATGTAGGGCGCAAGCAGGGTGGGCGCAACTAAGGCGTAGCTAGTGCCCAACTAAAGCGCAACTAGGGCGCAACTAGGGTGCAACTAGCGCGCAACCAGGGCGCAACTAGGGTGCAAGTATATTACATGTAGGGCGCAAGGAGGGCGCAAGTAGGGCGCAACTAGGGTGCAACTAAGGTGCAACTAGGTCGTAGCTAGTGCCCAACTGAGGCGCAACTAGCCTGCAACTAGGACGCAACTAGGGTGCAACTAGGGTGTAAGTAGGGCACAATTAGGGCACAAGTAGGGCGCAAGTAGGGTGCAACAAGGGCAGAATTAGGGTGCATTTAGGGTGCAAGTAGGACGCAAGTAGGGCACAAGTAGGGTGCAACTAGGGTGCAACTAGGGCGTAACTAGGACGTCCCTCTCCAGCGACAAAAACCCCATTCGCCCTCTTGTTTTCACCATTCTTGAACAGGGATGCATGACGTTGCTCAAGCATGGTGATTCAAACATGTCGTGCTAGAACGTGGCCGTCCATCGCGGTCATCACGATAGAGGGCCGCGGTAGCATTTAGGAGTGGGGGCGAGGGCGGGGGTGGTTGGAATTCGTGCAATGAGAATGCGGGTCGGCACTTCGTCAACTGACGGCATTCCCCCCCTCTCCCCCCCCCCCCGCCCCCTTGCGTAGACCACTAGCCCACCCACCCGCCGCCGATGGGGGCCTTCGCAATTGAAGGTTGGGATCAAATGGGTGGCAAGAGGCCTACAGCGGCGGGGGGGGGGTCCTTTGAGAGCCGACACCCGTCGGACGGAATCCCTGGTGCTTGAGGAATCGGGAGTTGAAAACTCCCCATTTGTCATTTTTGGGGTTACATAGTGAGGTATAGTTAATCGACCCAAATTCATACACTCCACAATCAGTGTATCCAAAAGTGTATTCCTGTATCCATGGATTTCTCAACATTTATGAACATGAAGGAATTTGGCTAGAGCCCACATATGTAATCCTTGTCAAACATGAAAAGAGTTCAGGTATTCTTATGACGTAGAGATGTTTTTGTTAGCGATCAATGTTCACTTTTCTGTTCACTTCCCAATACACTTTTCTGTACACAGTTTCAAGGGTGAGGTGATTGGTTATATATGTACATAGTAACCCTTTCCAATCGGTTTGGTAGCCAAGAATCTATGCTGACGTAAAAAAATATGTTTCACAAGGAGTTCTGCGACTACTGTTATGTTCGCATGTTTTCCAGGCATTTATTTCTCCAATTGT
This sequence comes from Penium margaritaceum, assembly GCA_023375785.1. Classification (NCBI taxonomy): domain Eukaryota; kingdom Viridiplantae; phylum Streptophyta; class Zygnematophyceae; order Desmidiales; family Peniaceae; genus Penium; species Penium margaritaceum. The sequence goes on from SZWC01002250.1 coordinate 102,109, forward strand.
GTTGCGTCCAGACGATGTGCTCTCTCTGAGCACGATTAATTTGAGAATCAGACAAAATTCGCAGAGCAACCAAGGTTTCTTTCTAAACAAATACCGGACATCGCAAGCATGCACTTCACTTGACCGAGGAATTCTCCCTTGGACAGGAGGGGAAAGAAGAGCAAAATTCGTTTCCAAGGCAGGTAACACGTTTGAATCCGGCTTCAATGTAATACTACGTAACCCCAACGCATGCCTCCATGCAGCCAATGCCAATAGTTCTCATTTTGAAAACGATTTGTATCCATGTTTGATATACAAACCATACACAAAACCACCCTTTAAAAACACACAAGGTTTTATGGTTTTATATCTGTGTGGACACTTGTTGGGCCCAGTGGTAGCGCGGCCGAGAAGGTTCCCTTTCAATGCATGGGGAGTCTCGAACCCCCATGCAAACTCCTCGCAAACCACTTCCGAAAAATCACAAACCCCATATTGAATGAGTTTGTGATTTTTGGGCATAAAAGGTGACTTCATCATTTCAACGTGAAATTTATGCAACTTCGGAATGCTTTCTTTCAACAAATGACAGGGGTATGTCATTTATTTTGTATTCCTAAAAACTTGCGTCCATGCAGAAGGGGTGAATCAGATTTGTTGTTGCGAGGCAGGGGCGAATCAGACTTATTCTCCAAAATGAGGGATAAATCGGCACTTCACCCGGAATAAAAACTCTGGAAATGCAAGTACAGGATTGACACACCTGTGCCATGTTCTCTTGTCACAGAATTCAGTATTCAACCATCTAGCCCTGTTTTTCACATAGTTGATGAAAGTGACATTCATTCCCGCTTTCAGTAACATCTTTCATCAATGCTGTATTGACCGCTCTTTTTCACCCTTTTCCCTCCCTTTCGTGGTCTTCACTGAAATTCATCCATAGTTTCAGCCACACGGAGGTTTGAACCTGAGCGGCCGACTCCATGCACTAATAGGCAAGCGTGTCGCCATGCTTGTGTCGCCTACTAGCCGTTTGTCCGTTTGAACAAGTCGTTGGTGGGCACCAACGGCGATACGGGTACTAGTGGCTGCACTCGTGGGTAGACGGGTCACCTAAGTCAGTCACATCAGTCAACATGGACAACCCTCGCGTGTCGGCACGTTTTGCAGCTATCCGCCGAGGTCTGCAAGTACAGCTTGTCCTTCATGCACTAGTTCACCAACTTGTTGACGTGGTGCCGAGACGTGCGACCACCCGTGTCAACCGGCAGTCGATGCTAGACAGGGTGCAGTCTGGTCTGACGTGGTTGCATGAACTACAGGGAGGCCATCCTATGCGCATATACAACATGATGCGCATGGGTCGTGATTCATGGTACGCCCTCATCCACATCATCCGCTGGTACACCTCTTTAACAGACACGCGTCTATCAATCGACGAAAAAGTATTCATCTGGCTCCAGTGCGTCACGCATGGTCTATCCATCCGTGAGCTCATGGAGAGGTTCCATAGGGGCCCAGCAACCATCTGCCGTGTGCTACGCGACATCGTCATTGCCATCAACTCCTTGGCGCATGCTGTCATCCGTTTCCCACGTGATCAGGGGCGCATCCATGCGCCATGGCTGTGGCGTAGGGACTACCTGCCGTGGTTCGGCGATTGCGTGGGGGCTATCGATGGCACCCATGTGCCAGTCACAGTTCCACTGCTTCGACGTGGTGCCTATGTCAACAGGCACAGTCAGATAACCCAGAATATCCTCGCGGCATGCACTTCCGACATGAGGTTTTGTTTCATTGCAACAGGATGGGAGGGGAGCGCACATGATGCTAGGATGTTTCAGGATTCATTGACTAGAGGATTCTCACTGCCATTGAACAAGTTTCTATTGGCAGATGCCGCCTTTCCAGAGGGGTACGACTTGATGCCGCCCTATCGTGGACGCAGGTACCATCTGAATGAGTTCGGGCCTGGTGCATCTCGGCCGCAGGATGCATAGGAGCTTTTTATTCGGTGGCATGCGAGCACGCGAAGCATGATCGAACGATCATTCGGCATTCTGAAAGCACAGTGCCACATTCTACGGAGACTACCCAGCTACAACATTACTTTTCAGCCCCGTTTGACCCTGTCATGTTTTGTTCTCCACAATCTTATTATGGACGCCAAGGAGTCCGACGTAGACATGCCATCTTATGATGGGGCGTGCGACGACGATGATATTGGTAGACCACGTGCTGTTCTTGCACGTCAGCATGGGGACATGTCAATTTGTGGAAAGCGTAGTCAAATAGCAAATGCCATGTGGGATGTCTATGTACACATGGCAGAAGATGATGCATGATTTTTTGCAAAAAAACAAATTGAGCATAATGTCCAACAAATTCAAAGAAAATAATACAAATCAATATGGCTCATGTGCACCCTCATCCAGATCCTCATCTAGGTCCTCAACAGGGGCACCAAGTACATCCTTCACTACTACACGAGCATCACCCGTGTCGGCTTATGCCGAGCCAGCTTAACTGCCGCTGCTTGCATCGTCAGCAACGAACGTCGTGAATTTCGGGCATGGTGTAAGCTTCGGTAGGGATGGACGCAAGTGCTTGTCCACAAATGCCATGGGCGTAGTGGCAGGATCACGGGCGAGGCAGCAGGTTATGACCTCCATGCGTAGCTCCCCTGAACTATACACGTATTCTGTGCACAGTGCCCAGTCAACCTTTATGGCATCCAGACAAAACAGTTTATTGCGAACATGAATGCTACTGTCGTAGTCTATGAACTTCACTGCCATGTCATAGCTTGTCTTCGGGCCATCATCAGAAATGACACACTCGACCTTGGATGGCGTACGAACCATCCTGTCAACATTGTCGATGTGGCGGTCGAGCATTGGCTTACGCTTAGCCGGACGGGCCATGCCATCGTCATCACCGGTCAGGTCGATGGGGTCTCCCGACTCCCCTACGGTAGCTGCTTCGCTGCAGAACACGTTCTCCCCGCACGCCTTGTCACGTGCGAAGAGCTGCGTTGCGTCGTCAAACCATGGCAGTGGTTTGTCCTCCAACTTCCCCTTCTCTGGGTTCTTGTTACGTATGTCCTCCCATTTTTCAGCAGACAGCTCAATTTGCCACGTGCGACGATTCAGGCCAATTCCACTCTGGCCGATGAGAGCAAAGGCAAGTTTCCAACGAGCAGCAACGTTAGCCAGCCTTGATCGAACCTGGACGCGTGTGAGATCGTTGACCATGCAGAACTGCCTGGACAGGCGTGGCGCAATGCGGTCGTGCAGCTTCGTCATCCAGCCACAGCTCCCGTAGAATTCTGCCATGTGTGCCAGCGCCATCTTCACCAGCATGCAGTCGCGCTCGATAGTCCAAAAACTCTTGCCCAGGCTGCCCGCGACTGTCCGCTCCGTCGATGTGTCCTTGTCAGCTGGCTTGACAGACGGGGACGTCATGGACGGCGTCGATGCGAACCCGGGCGCTGTCCTGGCACGCATGGCAGCCTCGTTCCACCCGCGGACCGGCACAATACCAGCATCCGAATAACGGCGAGAGTCCGGCGCCAATGGACCGTGTTCGCTGCGCGCAAGAGCTCCACGGTCATCTCCCACCAACGGCTACACGCTGAACTCCATCTTGCCGCTTGTAGCCTCGTACGCCCCATCACGCGCACGATGCATGCGTGTGAGAAAAGGGATGTGGTCCATCCCGGAAGCTTCGAAGCGACGCGTGGGTGGTGCTCCACCTTGGACAACTGATGGTGCAGGCGAGAGGTGCGGCATGTTGGTGAAACGGCCTTCGGAGTTCGAGCTGGAGGGGGATGCCATTGGGGTGGAGGATGTCATACAGAATGTGCAGTGGAAGGGGTGCGAGTGACAAGTGCATCTCCCTCGTCGCTCTTTGTGCATGGCAGTCGTGTGGCTGGGTGGATCGCGACCCGACAGTGCGGTCCGGTGCGGTGTGCGCATCGGTTCAAACGTTTGCATTTGCAAGTTCAAATTTGCAGAATTCATGCAATGAAGATCCACTAATAACAGCCAACAGATTAATTAGAACGGTTTTTTGTATATTTCTAGACTTCACTGAATTTCGATGGTCGAATCCCCAGTTCACGGACGATTCGACGATGTTCCTTCAGTGAAATCAGCCATTTCGAGCCCCGCGGCTCGACTTCACTGAAAGATGAAGGCTTCAACAACCGCCAAAAGACGACGAAACCGTCGCTAGTGTCGCAAAAAATGTTGGCGGGTTCAAAACCGGTCCAGTCAGCTCGCTTAATGCCATGTCAGCTCGCAAGGCCTACGTGGCGGGCGCGAAACATCGTTGAATACTGAATTCTGTGAGAGGAGAACACGGCACTGAAGCGCACTGCAAACGTTGTAGAGAGAGGCTCGGGCAACGGCGCTGGTGGAGACGGCGCTGGTGGCAACGGCGGTGCTGGAGACGGCGCTGGTGTCGGAGGACCCACCATCATTACCCGCATATTGCTTCGGCTGCTGCTGCCTGAGACTCTGAAATTGCTGGGGCAGCAGCAGGGAGCCATAGTAGTAGATGGCAGAACGGAAGCCCGCACATGTGCCCCAGCCGCGGCAGCAGGTGCAGCCGTAGCCGCAGCCGCGGCAACAGGTGCAACCGCAGCTTTGGCGCGTTCCCTCCTGTTGCTCTGTCCAAGTTCTGTCCAAGTTGCTTCGTTCAGACGCTTCATCTTCTCATTCTTTCAAGATGTTTCATGTAGGCTTGCTCCGTCGCATCAACTACTTCAGCAATGCAGCAGCGCCATGTCGTCTCTGCAAACAAAGAGCAGCAGCAGGAGGAGGCGAATCACCAGCAGCAGCACGAGCAGCAGAAGGACCTCCTGCACCCGCAGCGGCGGCAGCGGCAGCAGCATCCGCAGCAGCAGCAGCAGCAGCAGCACCAGCACCAGCACCAGCACCAGCACCAGCAGCTTCCTGGTTGCCGCTCCCCTTCCTCTGTCCTCTTTTGCGCAATGGCTGGATATGCCTTTCGGCCCAGGGCAGTCCCGGTTCGACTCCCCACAGATCATTTTTCGCGTCAGCAGCGGCATCGTTGAGAGCAGCAGCTGGTGGTGTTCTACACTCCGGGGACGGAGATGGAGAAGCTACTACCTGTGACTCAGAGAGGGTGGAGTGTGTGGTGGTGGGTGCGGGGGTCGTGGGGCTTGCAGTGGCTCGCAGGCTGGCGATGGCGGGGAAGGAGGTGGTGGTGGTGGA
>SZWC01002250.1:113701-136252 GCA_023375785.1 Penium margaritaceum
CCTCCTCCTCCTCCTCCCTCCTCCCCCTCCTCCGCCTCTTCCTCCTCCCCACTCTCCTTCACTGGGTCCCATGGTAGTTCAAACGTCTGTTGGCCAGAATTTACGCCGATTTTGTGTGCATGCCTGTGCATTAGGTGGAATCTGGTCATTGATTGGACCTTTGAATTTTCCTATGTTATGCAACTGCAGAGGGAGGTACAGCATGGGCTACCTGGACTTGTCAACCTGTTTGGCATTGAGTCTCCAGGTCTCACATCCTGCCTTGCCATCGCCGACGTGGTGGCATCATCAGTCACTGCAAAATGATAAAGTTATCTGCTTGTTGACATTATCCTGGGTGAATCGACTGACTCATCTATCTGGCATCTATGTCATGTCAGTCAGGAGTCGTGTACATGGAAAGCTATGACTTAACTTCTGACCCAACTATGTGTGTGGCTCCAGTGAGGCAACGTGCTGTCAGTACGCTAGAGGTTGTCAGGCTTGATTGAGGGGCCTTTCAATGTTGCCTCTCTTACAATCCTTAGCAAGAGGTTTCTTTGTCTCGAATGTCTCAATATTTGTGAGTACGTTAGTTTGCTGCTCTGAAAACAGAAACACAGGGAGGGATGACTGGTGACAGACAGACCATAAAGTATGCTGTTGATTAGGCATCTACCTTTTTATTTGTGGTTCTTTTAGGTTCTTTAGGTTTGAGGGCTGCTGAGCCATTGTTCACACATTTCCTGTTGGCTGGCTGGCGTGTGCACTACCAAGGCATTTCCTGCATAAGGCCTGGCACCTCCATGCTTACACGCTGACGTAGTAGCTCAAGACATATTGGCTTCCAATTTTCCTGCAAGTGTCACAATGGGTGCTTCTCTGAACGATTCTAGGCCTCTGCTGTTGTGCTGTTCAGGAATTGTCTTCAATCCTAAGAATCAACAATGGACAGTGGGGGTGGTACTGGTTGGCTGTGCTGCTCATGATGAGTTCTGATTGTGTTGCAAACAAGGGCATGTTGTAAGCCAGAAATCTCATGGTGAAAAAACTCAATGTTTTGGAAATAGTGTGTGGGAAGCTTTGTCAAAGTGACTTGTTCTTTTGCACAAGGGAGAAATAAGCGGCAATGAAGGGTGCATACTCCTGCCCAGCCTCAACATCCCTGGATCTTGTGATAATCTTCGTCGGATCGGAGACCTTCACCAGGAAGTCTTTACCTGCAGAGTTTGGACATCATGTGGATAACGGGGTCGATGATCAAAGGGCGGGAAGAATAAGAAGGAGAGTGAAAGCCGGAAGGGAGTGTGGAAAGTGAACAGGTGGGGCTTGGTTTTCCCTTCTGGTCTGTTCCTTTTCTTTCTGTGTACGGGGTAACGGTGAGGGTGGAAAAGAGACAGAGGAGCCTTGCTTACCCAGGTAGCAGATGTCGGCGTCGGAGCACACTCTTGCTGAAATAAGCTCATCTTCAGAGGGGAAGAGCACATTCACGGGCTTGGGTGAAGTGAGACAGAGGTAAGAATGTTCGTATGCCTTCAGCTCCTCGATAACAGGTCTCAACTCGTCAGCTAGAGTCACAGGCTTGTCCTGAGGCATGAGGCGGACGACGAAATCGAGAATGGAAAATCTGTTGAGACTGGGGACAAGCATCTTCATGGCAAAGAGAAGCTCTGTGACTGTGCGCATTCCATCGATAGGGACGTGTTCTAAGGTTTGCCCATTGATGAGGATAGGAACTCCAGAAGGTGGAGGCGTTGTGCTGCTGTTGTAAATTCTTGTGGTATAACGGAGGTAGTGAAAAGGACGGTGGCGCATTCCAGTGTCTCCCGGAGAGATGTTTGCAGATGTTGCCGGTTTTTGTGGGAGAGTGGAGCGGAACGTGAGGGTGCTGAGGCTTGCAACCATTGGAAGTGGATCAAAAGACACCGGCACTGTGGGTTGATGACTGCCGCAAGCCACCACTCTTGATATTGCGGTGAGGGCAGACCGAAACACCTCGCGTCTACGCATGTTGGTCAGACGGAGCCGAACGATTCAGACTGCGAACAAACAGCTTGGCATCTTCCTTGGCAATTGCCCCGTGTGAGTAAAAGATAGCCCTGGTGGCTCGTTCTCGGTACAAGAGAGGCAGCGCCCTTGGTAGCAGAAGCAGAACAGCGAAGCCAATGCGGCAACTCTGGCAAGTTCGACAGGTGTTGCTAAATCTGAAACTTGCGTCACATGACTCCGCAAGATCGCGTACGAATTGAATGAACGAATTTCTTCAGGCCGCTTGTCTTCAACACGACGATCTGCTTTGCCATCGGTTCAGATGCGGCAAGGGTCTTAGCGGCAAGACCATTGGACATTCGAGCAAGCTCCAGGTCCTCGCGCTTGTTCGTATGAGCGGAGGTACCGGGGGAGCTCGCAGAGACAGGATCTCGCTGCGCGGAGCGATCGCGGTGCCTAACTTGCGAAAGCTGCGGACGTGAACAGGATCTACTCATCCACTCCTTGTTTTCTCGCCCCTAGGGATGAGCTCATAAGCAGGGGGCCATTTCAGCTGCATTAGAAACGAAGGTCTCAAACCCATATTTCAGGTATAACAGAGAAAACGATAAGATATGTGTATTTGAAAATAATATATATATATGGAACCAAAAAACATTATGCATGCATATTTCGATAAGATTTACCGCAATGTCTCTTACGTTCGACTAAAATAATTATCTTCCTTCGACTATTCACGCACAACTTAATATACTGTCATGGAATAATCACCTTGGAGATTACCAGATCCATTATTTAAAGGCAAACTTTTCCCAGACGATGACCTGATCAATCGCCACCATTCACAACGACAATGACGACATTAGGGTATGGTGAATGCCTACTTTCAGAAGCTGCCTCTTAAAGTCGTGATGGTCCACGACGACCATAAGATTGGTCCGCCGATGAATCGCATCAGCACCAAGCTCCGACCTGACGTGAATGTCCCACCTCGTATGCCGCCCTAACAGCGTTTGCGAAGCGATACTTTTCTACAACCAAACATGTTTTGCATAATCTTCCAAAAATGTTTGATCCACCTTATGATCCTAACAGCGCAGAATAAAATATAACCTTCATGGTGAGAAGATGCGTACAAGCTTCCTAACGACACAGCCGCTGACCAGGCGTCAATGCCCCGTCAAACCATGACACCAGTCATAGGTCGTACACACGACGGCAAGGGTCTGGCTAGGAGACACAAGTCAGAGTGTCATAGTGCTTCAATAGCATTCGCGCAGAGAAATGACAAATGACGTGTCCATGGTGCATAAGTACCTGCCGCGGCACACGGCGGGTGTCGCACGCGGCAGCACAAGGTCTGTCCTAAAACCGGCCCAAAACCACTCTTTTGGCCGTAACTCAGCTTTGACATGTCAGAAGGCTACGACGTCTGAACCTAGATGTGCAAAATCACAAGCCAGACGCTATGACTGGTCAGATGCATGTATCCGTCATCAAACGATGGACACACAACTCAAAAAAGTGCAAATCGGGACCACAGCCAGTCCACCGATAAACTCCTATGTGCTGCAGAAAACCTTCAGGAGGTCCCTGGCAGCGTCCAGAGCTCTGAAATGGTCGTCAGCTCCAAGGTGGTAGTCCACCACCAAACGACGCACTGGTACCACCTGGGTCCGGATAAGGGATCTGCACAGGCATGGACACGGCCGAGTGGTCATAGTAAAATGTACAGGTCGACAGGAACGTCACAAATCACAACACTCCCCCATGACCCAATGGTACGCATGTCCATACATGTGCATGACTGAAACGAGTACAACAACGAGTGCAGAAACAGTCGTGATACAGACACAGGCACACCCTACACAACCACTCTCAGGCAAGGGGCAAAGCCCAACAAAACGAATGACCACCAGAAACTTCTCGCGTGCTAGTGCCTTCGTCAAGAAGTCAGCACGCTGCATGTCAGTGCCAACCCGTATGACAGAGATCACGTGTCGCTCCAACAAATCATGCACAAAGTGATGCGCAACTGCAATGTGCTTCGTGCGAGTGTGAAAGACACCGGAGTTCTTTGCAATGGCAAGGGCACTCTCGTTATCGCAACGAATCACACTCGCGGGTACTGACTGACCCAACTTAAGGAACAACACTGCAGCTATACTACCTCAGCAGCCCCTACACCAAGAGTAGCATACTCTCCCTCCGACAAGCTACGTGCAATGCATCCCTGCTTCCTACTACGCCAGGACACAGCGATACAACCGAGTAGGAACACGTAACCAGGGCAACTACCTCCATTTGGAATCCAAGCCCAATCGTTGTCGGTGTAACCATCAAGAACCACATAACACTGCCGGCGAAAACAGAGTCTGAGGTACGGTGTGGAGACCACATACCGCACCACTCGCACAACCACATTAAGGGCTCTAGCATGTAGAGCCTGTGAGAACTGTGCAAGGAGGTTGACGATGAAGGCTATGTCGAGGCGTGTGGTAATGGCCAGGTACATCAGAGATCCGATAAAGCGGAGGTACAAGGTCACATCCACTGTCTCCCCAAGATATGTGGGATCGTCCACCTTTAAGGAATCCTGTCCGTCAGGTGTGAGAGGCATGGAGACTGTGGGCACTGCGCCAAGGAGGTCATTGACGTGCTCCCCCACAACGCGTACGTATCAAGCGTGATGTAGCAGTAGTTTCCGACGTTTGCGGTCTTGCACGATCTCCATGCCAAGAAACACCGCTGCAGGAGCAAGGTCCTTCATCCTATAGGAAGTCTGGAGGACCACCTTGGCCTCCTTCACGGATGTCGCACGCGGCAGCACAAGGTCTTTCCTAAAACCGGCCCAAAACCACTGTTTTGGCCGTAACTCTGCGTAGACATGTCAGAACGCTATGCCATCTAAACCTAGACGTGTAGAATCACAAGCTAGACGCTACGACTGGTCACATGCATGTATCCGGCATCAAACAATGGACACACAATGCAAAAAAATGCAAATAGGGCCCACGGCAAGTCCACCGATAAACTCCCACGTGCTGCAGAAAAACTACAGGAGGTCCCTGGCAGCGTCCAGAGCTCTGGGACGGTCGTCGGTCAACTCCAAGGTGGTATTTTGCCACCAGACGACGCACCGGTACCACCTGGGTCCGTATCAGTGATCTGCACGGGCATGGACACGACAGAGTGGTCACTGTAAACTGTACAGGTTGAGAGGAATGACACAAACCACAACACAGGGTCCATGTTTCAATTGGAGCGCCGACATTAAACCATAAATGAACAGCTGCAAAAAAAAAAAAAAAACGTGCACGGCTAGAATCGCCAGGCGTCAAAATGATCGTCAAGCCATTCAGGTCGGCTTCTAACTTCGACCAACTTGACCAGGCTTGAGCCTCCGATGGGTCGGGAATCAGGAAGGCTCGAGTGCTAGTGATCTTCGAGCAACCCATCACCTCGCATAATGCCAGAGCCAAAAATAAAATTACCTGGTCAATTTGTCCCTTCCTTTATGAACACAGTTTTATGTTCGGTGCATAGCCTCCCAGAGACTGCGCGTGGAACGTCAAATATCCACATTGTGTGCGAAATCCCCCAGGGTCTGAGCACGGGCATGGCCAACTTCAAGCATCAGAACGTCGTCCCATGCATGGAGTCCAATCCGGATGGCCCACTTGGCCGTACAGAAGGGGTAGGCGAGCTGCGAAACAAGCTGTGAACTTGCTTCGCAACTCGCTTGTGTGACTTCGGTCCTAGTTTTTGGGTTACATAGTAACCTATTACAATCGGTTCGTGGCCAAAAGGTGCTGCAAGAGAATCGTGATTGGTGGATCGGTCATTTTTCTGACATGTCCACCAATCAGGGTGCAAGAATTTGTCGGACTAAATGTCCCCCCCCACGTCCGCGGACGCATAATGAGGGCCAGCCCAGACGGAAAAAATCATGGACATCGACCTACATGTCTGGACAGACCCTGGATAGTACGGAATGACCAGTCCGATTCCGGAACAAAAGGGTAAAGACTGTACATTGGGTCGCTCCTCCTCGGCCTCGCCTTGTCCTGTTTCATGTAATTGGTCGTCATGGTGAACTCTTGAGATTCGTGAACCCGGCTTCAAACGGGGTCAAAATGCAATTGAAAGAAAAAGAAGTTTAACCACCGTCATAGAAGAAGGTAAATAAATCAAATTCTGCCTAAAATTACATCATAATATTTTTCATAACATAATGAAACATTCAAAATTCATCCAAAATTAGCAAAGGTAATTGTTCTTGTGAAGTTCATAATTTAAGTGTGAAACTAGCATGTCCATAATAGAATAACAAATTAATCTCATTCAAATAAATTCATCATCAAATAAATACACATTCATAAAAAAACGAGAAGAAATGTCTTTTGAGGTTCTTCTTCAATATGTTGGTGAATTGTTATACATAATACTGTATCGTCAAGCGCATTTGTTCATTTTTTGGTTGCATTTTTTTAGCTTTTAAATCCACACAAGCTGGAATAAACCTAGCATAACTTGAAGTAATTTAGGAAGAGCTCACCCAAACCATACACAATATTTAAGAGCACACATGGGAGAACAAAAAAAACTAGTCTGAACAAATGCGGGTGATAGTTTGGCAGTCCATTTACAGCCAGTTTTTGCTTCCACGGATGAGGAAAAGTCTCATGGCAAACCTCCCATTATGTGGTGCAGATTGCGGTCAATTATGTAGCCTCTTAAGAGATACTGATGTGAATACTTTTGCTCGGTTACTAAGTAACGCTATGCGCGCTTTGCGTGCAACACCTGCCTCTTGTTCGAACTTTGAAGTCTCGACAACCGAACTTCTAGGGATATACCAAGGAGATGAACATATTTTCGACCAAAACAAAACACCAGAATACCTCTAGTGGCCTTAGACAACACAGGTATTAAATTACATGACCATAAATTATAGTCAGATTTCATTATCACATAAATTGGTTCAAGAAAATAGGCGAATATAAAATACAGTGCGGTACATCTAAATCTACTCATATAGAGTGACTGCATATTTTCTTATATATACAGATGTTCAAATGGAGCAAAGGGAGAAGGCTTAAAACCGGCTTGCACCTTTTGTGAAGCGCTGGTGTGCCACGTGGCTTGAACTGGTCCTGGTCCGTGGGGCGGCGGATGGGATGACCTGAGGGTCAAGGACCCTCAAGTACCCCATTTTGGGCCTAGTCGACCAAGCTTCCCGTCCGCTACATTTGGTGGCAGAGCCCCGGGGTTCGATACCTATTATGGACACCGAGGGCGGATCCATTCTTATGTGGGAGGGATGTAGCGCCAGTGTGCCACGTGGCTTTAATTGGTCCTGGCCTGTGGGCCGGTGGATGGGATGACTTGAGGGTTAGAGACCCTCAAGTACTGCGGTTTCAGCCTAGTCGACCAAGCTTCCTATCCGTTTGCTACATTTTGGCTCCTATACGTAAAAGAAAATTAGTATGAAGATTTTTATACTATTCTAAACCTCTTTGGAAGACGATAATTTAAGAACCAACAAAGTACATTAAGTACATCCATGTGAAATGTAACCAGCTCAAGCAACCCAATAAGGCACTTTTTCAATTCCACCAAGTAAAGTGGAGATTTCAACCTCTTCAGATTTTCTGAAGAACATGTTTACATGTGAGGTCATGTGACAACGGCCATATGAAGAAGCAATCTTCACTTGACATGTTGTTAAAGCATAAAATTTGTACCTTCCGTACTTGACAGAGAAGGTTATGTGGGCTACAGAAAAGGTTGTAACACTGCACTAATCGATACCGCTGTTCTCAAGTACAGTGGTGCCAGACTACCACGGTTTGAATACCGCGGTATTATGGTTTTCTGGCAGCTCAGTCTCGATACTGGTACCGCTACCGCGGTCCACACAGTATTGATAAAATACCGCGGTATTTTAGGAGTACCGTGGTACACGGTATACCCTTGTTTGAAGGTCACATTTTACCACGGTACATAATCAGTACCACAGTACTCAATGGATAAGTATTGAATTTAATCAACAAGATCCATAAAAGACTATGAGAGGATTGCATTTCTTTGCATGAAAAAACATGGCGGTTGAGAGAGAATGTAAGATTCTTGCAAACAATCATCTTTGACAAAGCTTGCAGACAGTAAAACAATCAATAGACTGGGAAAAATACACCCTCTCATGGAGCAGGTAGACATGAGATAGAAGAAATATCAAGTTGATAAATGATCAAACACTGTCCAAAAGTGATGAGCTTAAAATCAAAAATAGCTTTTTGCACCCACACCGCATGAACCCCACCTTTGACCTCCCATTTCGACTTGCTCCTCGTTGTGATGTTGACTGGAAGATAAGGAAACATGCTTGGATATTTTGAAATCCATACTACTGCGTTGAGGGTCTCAATGTATGAGGTCAATCTTTTTCCTTCAAGGGGCACGGAATTTTTATGACCTACTCAAAATAGATGTTTTAAAAGTAGAAATGTTCCACTCGACGTGCGTGACCCCGCCAAAGTTGCAGTCGTCCACCTACTGAACATGATGCTCGATTGCCCAACCAGTTATGCGGTAACGGTATACTCGCATTTTGATGTTTGTTTGGAAAATGGAACCGTGGTCTTGTTCCGCGGTACAATACCGTGGTATGATAGAAGGGTACCTTGACATGTTAGTACAACTACACTACCGGTACCGCAAAAAAAAATACCGTACTGTGGTACTGGCGATACCGTGGTACAAAATCGTAGCATATTGTGGCACCGGTAATACCGCTATCAGCCCTGGCTACAGAAATAGAGAAATTTCCAATCATGTGCATGGTTTCCCTAATTCAAAATTCAAAGTGGAGGCAAGGAGGGCCAGTCATATTGTTATGGGTTTTTTTTGTACTCCTTGGAGAGGTCAATCATTAAGGAGACCACTAAACTTGAATAATCATCAACTAGAGTGTATTCATAGAAGACTTTGTGCCCTCACTAATGGAACCCCGTTAGAGTGTGCCTTTCTTTCGTGAAGATGGAAGATGTTTTTTTTTTCTTTCAAATTTTTGTATTTGAGACCGAGAATGAGGGGGGATTGAAGGATAGGGAATATGTAGCTTGAAATTCTTAGGAGGAATGAGGATGACCAATGGGTTTTACTTCTTCGGATGTAGTGGATGGGTTGTAAAATTCATAATACAATTCCAGCACAAATGTACGAAGAAGATATTCATAGTTTTATAATCATCGAGATGGTTGAAAACTTTGAGGTTTACATCAAACCAGGGGTTCTTGAATGATGAACCATTACCAGATAATTATAGAATCGTCGATTCATAGCACCACTCTGATTATGAACTGAGGGACTAGAGCATGTAACAGTATGGAGAACGTTTTCCAATGAGCAAAAAAAAAAACGATCTTAGATAAAATTTCATGTAACGTCACAATGTGTAAGTGGACTGGAGCAGTGCTGCACTTTGCATTTAAAATAATGCCAGAAAGCAACACAAGAATTTTATTGAGCGACCCGCAATGCAACACCAGTGATAGGGAAGCAACATTGTAAGGAAGGAGGAAAGGGAAGTAGAACGATCGCAAATCCAATGCATGACTCTAACATCACTAAATATGGCTAAGAAATACGTGTGGCGTAGAGCTAAGGCGTGGCTAATCCATGTGGAGTCAGGGGAGGGGAGCGAGATTCCTATGACAAAAGCAAAAAACAAGACTGTCCCATTGACCTTGACAGTTGGAAAGTTTCCGATTTTTATGGGGGATTTCTCACCCATGGTCCACGAGTTCAATGAGAATTTTCTTAAACAGTTGATGAAATAAATGCCTTCGCAACACAATGTTGATCATCACATGTATTCAAGTCAAGCACCACACTGACAGTCAAGGGGACCACAAACTGGTAGAGTTGGAACATCAACTCAATG
This sequence comes from Penium margaritaceum, assembly GCA_023375785.1. Lineage (NCBI taxonomy): Eukaryota > Viridiplantae > Streptophyta > Zygnematophyceae > Desmidiales > Peniaceae > Penium > Penium margaritaceum. Next base: position 123,618 of record SZWC01002250.1, read on the forward strand.
AGATGTTAGGTAGGAGATTTGCAGGACATCCAACACAACTTTAGTGCTCTTTGTGTTACGTTTTGCATGAACACAGCAATGGCTAAGTAGGCCTTGCTATCGTGCTAGGACCTTGACGTGCTCAGCAAGACTTGTACAAACTATAAATAGTGTACAAAGGGGAAGGAATATACATTTTTGGAGGAGAAATTTGACTATATTATGAAGATGGATACATGTGGGGATCGCCCAAGAAAATTTGATTGTGTGTATGTCCTACCCGGCATTTGGAAGAATAAAATGACCTTACGCAAAGTTCGGAAGAATAAGACTCCCCTACCCACTGACCTGAGAATATTGACAATTAACCCACGAACAGCGAGAAAATGTATCATGTCAAAGTTGTATGCGATGCAACGTCGACATACTGCTGTTATCAATCTCTTTGAAAATTCACAAACCCCTCATTCCAGGGGTTTGTGAATGTTCGTGGGGGGGGGGAGGTGCGTATGGTTTGCATGGGGGGTCTGAGACTCCCCATGCATTGAAAGGGAACCTGGTGGGCCCCTATACCACGGGGTCTAGCAGGAGCATGCACAAAAATAAAACCCTAAAATCCCAAATGTAGTTCAGGGTAGGGTTTGACTAAGGTTTGAATTTGAAACATTTACGGTTTGTGAGTAATGAAAAGAAAACAAAACGGGCGTTTTTGCTCAATCTAAAAAATGGGTGTTTTTGCTCGATCATGATCGAGCAATGAGCTCTTTGTTTTTTCTCTCGACACGCAAACCCCCAAGTTTGTGGTAGGATTTTCTTTTTATCTTTTGCATGGGCTCCGCCCGTGCAAAAAATATAAAGAAAAAAACAAAGAGCACATTGCTCGATCGTGATTCTTGCATGGGAGCGAGAATCGCGAGGGGGGTCGACATGCTCCACCCCGCTTCGCTCGATCAACGGCGCATGCCACTGATCGAGCATGGTGAACTGAGTGGGCAGGGAAGTCTTCTTTTGAATTCGTTGGGCAAGGCATCAATGTTATTTGTTTGCTAGGTAGGGCGTCACCAGCCCCCTCGCCGATTGGGTAGAAGGGGTATTATGTTATATGAAAATACAAGTGCAAGTACAGAGATGCTAAGTACAAATATCACAAACTCCTATATACAATAATGTGCTCTGACTTTGTTCCTTGACTAAGCTAGGCGCATCAATTCGCCAGGCTCCCAGCCTTGTGGCAAGTGTCTTAGCACGTCTTGCAAGTTGAGAGGCCTTCAGGAAGTCAGGGCGTCTCCTAACCAAGTTGGCAGAGCTGCCAGGCTCACTGGGTTGACAGAGCAAAACGCGAGTAGGGTCTGGATCAAAGCACCAAGTCACAAGGCTGACATGCAGGGGTGGTGGTGGTAGCCATCACTGAAGTACTCTAGAATGTTGTGTTATTGTAGTGGAAGCTAGTGGCCTCCTTTTATACTGTTGCTCTGGCTTGTACCATAGGTGGCGGCCCTAGCGATCCCAACTTTAGTGGTTCCAATGGTCCCACTACAACATCGTAGGTAGTGGTCCCGGCGGTCCCATTGCTGATGCAGTTACACTTGTACGAGGCCGTGCATGCGCTTGGCGACTTCGTTGCTATCCATACAATGTTGGATAGAAAGCTCTTAGAGCTATTTTTCTCCACACTGTATCGTCTAAGGCAGTTGCCAAGTTGTCCAAGGGTGGACATCAACCTCGGCTAGGTGGTCGAGCTCTCTACCACGATGTTGCTCCAAATGTACATGTCTAGGTCGTGAGCACGACCTCTTCAACTAGAAACCAGTAATAGGCTAGCCTATACAATGGGAAATTCACCATGGGAATATTCCCGGTAATGCACAGAAAAATCTGTCACTTGCTGTAAGATGCTCCGAATCAGGAAAGAACTGCGCCAAGAAAAAGCACAAATGATGAGGATATCATCCAACTACACGAGTGCATAGTATTCAGGAAAATTGTCAGGATCAGGTCTGTGTAGAAAGAGATAGTCATCGTAGGCTGATGGCTTGAAGTTGAGATTTTCTACTAGTTCTTGTAGCTTTTGATACTAGAGCAGAGGACTCTGTTCGAGCCCGTAAAGGTTATTCACCAAATTTCAGATTCTTTCACTCTCGTCATCGTATCCCTTCGGTTGCTTCATGTACACCGTAGTATCCATCTCTCCATATAGGAAGTCATTCTTGATGTCAAGCTTTTGCACCGTGTAGTCCTCAACTACTGCAATAGCCAACATGACGTGTGGTGTTGTGTAGCGGTTTATAGGCGCAAAGGTCTGAAAGAAGTCCTTTCTTCCACCTGCGTAAAGCCCTTGGTAGCAAGATGTAGGTTGAACTTGTCAATGTTGCCGTCCTAATGTGGAAGACCCATTTCACACCAACTGGACATGAATGTGGTGGTCATTCAAGAAGCTCCCACGTCCCCTGCTCCATCAGATTGCTCAACTCCATGTCCAAGGCTGCCTTCATTCTGCTGCATGCTCCCCACTTAGAGCCTCTTGCATGCTCCCCACAGTAGACCCTTCATCAAGTGTGAGAGAAGTGTAGCAAGATGTGTCGTGGAAAATTCAATGAGGACGTCATCATCCTCCTTGTATAATGAGCATGCCGTGATGGCAAGATTGTGCTCTGTCTCATCATCCCCTTTTTACTACTCCATTTGTTGTTACAAGAGGCGTGTGACATGCCACTTGCTCAAAGCAACCGCTGGCTCTACCTTCCTATGTATTGGTTCCACCTGCACTTCATCTTGTCGTACATCAACATGCTTGTCATCCAAGGTGGGGCATTCAAGGTGGTGAGTACCAAGGGGCACACGCGTGTGCATTGTCTCCTTATGCACCTCATCCAGATTCGTAAAGATGAATGGAGCTGGTTTCGCTACTGAATGTACTTCCACCAGTGATTCGACGTAGGAGCCAGGGAAAATCTGCATCAGATCAGGGGTTGTTACACAATGTTCTCCCAAGATGCACGCGTGAGGTCCTCGAAGACGATGGCGTCACGGCTGACAATAGTGCGCTGTGAGTCCATTTCAGGAACTCACAGTCTTGCATGTTGGAGGCTTGGAAAATGAATAGGCCCCATAGTACCTTGTCTGTCAGCTTCCTCCTTCACTCTTTTGGCACATGTACAAGTGTCATGCAGCCAAATTTCCGTAGCGCTTTGATGTCCGGCTTGTCCCCATGCCAAGCCTGAAATGGTATCATGTTTGGTAGCGTTATGTGTGGTAGGCAATTGCAGACCCAAACAGCCTGCTTGAGTGCGTAGTTCTATTAATTGTTGTTAAGCTGAGCGCCAAGGAGCATTGACTTGAGCGTCTCTTGTATGGTGTGATTCGCCCGTTCTTTGATGCGAGCGTATTGTGGTGTGTAGGGTACCAAAAACGGCTACACGATGCCCATGTCTTTGAGGTGAGACATGAAATCAGAGTTGGTGAACTCTCCAACATTATCAGAGCGTAGGACTTGCGGCTTCCTGTTGCTCTATCTCTCCACCATGGCCAGTCTCTTGAAAAAGCATGGAGGTGCCCCATCTCTTTTCTTGAGGGCATAGCACAAGGTGAAGTGTGTTGCATCATCAATAAAAAGGAGGAATTATCGATGAGTTGAGTTCAGTGTGGCCATTGGTAGTGGTCCACAGATGTCTGTGTGAACCAGTTTGAGCTTGTCGGAGATGTCACACTTGCTAACGGGAGGAAACACTTGTGATGGCAGCTTTTCCCTTATGCAATCTTTGAAAGGTTATGTTGTGTCTTTGCTTTCACAATTTCTGATATCGAGCCCCTCAACCTGTTGTTGCTTCTTGATGGTCTTGAACAGTTGATTACGTAGTGGTCAAGTCTCTTCTGCCACATGGACTGGTATAGACTTGCAGCTACGAATGGAGCCTCTTGAGCTGCTACAGAAGGTGGGATGAAATCAAGCTCAATCATGTCATGTGGACGGAGACGCCCTTCAGCAAAGATATCTCCTTTGTGGCTCCTGAAGTTGATTCCCACTTTTGCTCACCATATGAGCACCCCTCATCATCAGCTGTCCTACAGATAAAAGGTTGATGGTGATCGCAGAGATATAGAGAGCATCTCTAAACTTCACTTGAGCTCCATAGTACCCTACAACTACCACTCTGCCTCTTCCCAATAGTGGCATTTGTTGGTTGTTGGCAATAATGACGAAACCCTTCCTACTAGGTTGGAGATCTTGGAGACAAGTCCTGTAGAACGTGATGTGTAATGTGAACCCGCCGTCGAGGTACCACACATATGGTGGGCAAACACGAATGTTGCTCTGTACATCTGAGAGCTGAAATACAAATGATGATTATTCTCTTCTTCTCTTTTACTTTACCTCCTGGCTTCTTCCCCTTATAACCCTTCTTCCTCCTTGCCTGATCCTCATCTGTAATTCTCTTTCTGCAGTCTATTTGCATGTGTCCCATCTTCTTGCACTAGTGGCATTCCTTTGTAGGCCAGGATCGTGATTGCTGGCCTAAGGACTTGCGAATACTGGTGTTTGAATTGGATCAGGCCGATGAATTTGAGGATTCCGAGTTCTTTGTCGGCTGGCTTTTCCACAAATATTGAGTTGTGTTGATGTGGCCAGCAGTTGCTGCTGAAAAAGATGTGATTGAAAGCAAGCTTGCTTTGGCCTTGGCAAGCTTGCGGTCGCGTTGCTCTGTGAGGAAAGTCTTACATACATACACCTCTGTCAGTTTAGCTTCTTGCTTGAACTTCAGCACTTGCCTTACGTTCTCCCAATCACTTGTTAATCCACACAGGATGAAGGTCACATATATGGGCTCTGAGATTGAAGCAACCATTACAGCAAGCTGATCACACAAGGAATTTGCCTTCTTGATGTAGTCCTTTATGTTGTCAAATTTCTGAGGCTGATGTGTGATACCCAGCTGCTTGCAGATTTTGATTCAAGCATTTTTGCCCTACTTGAACTTCATCGGATTTGATGCACACATCAAATTCAAAAGAGCATGAAAATATTTCCAAAACTCACTTGTCGAATTCATGGGACCATTGGTTCCATTTACTCGTATGAAGTTTGGATCATACTTCGGTTTGTTTGGTACTCCTGGTACTTGCACTCAATAAAGAAAATGGCCTGTATGGATAATCGAGGAGATCAAAGTCTTTTGTTCACGTATCCATGTTGGAAGTGTCAAATGTACAAGTGCGCATCCCAAAAAACGTTTTTTGGCCTCGCAAGAGGCCGGGGTGCACTAGACCACACAGATTTTGGTCAGATTCTGTGCGGTTCAGTGAGACCTCGTGACATTGGTCCGAATCTGACACGTCACAACAGATTTTGGTCAACATCGAAGTCAGCGCGCTTGCAATCTTGTTCCTGACATCAAAATCAGCGCGCACAAAAATCGTGAACAAGTCCAAACGTCAAAATAAAGGGACAACCGAGACAGTGCTCGTTGAATTTAATGGAACACCTAATAGATTGAACCCTGGTCGAAATTAGGGACTACTAATTTCACAAAAACCTGGTCTTCGAATTCAATTAGTAGTAGGGTAGCTCGGTCGGGAGGTGGGACTAAAAGGCGGCGGGGTCTCCCGACATATAGGTCTGTAGTAGGTCAGACCACGCATGATGAGCAGGTTCAGCCGAGTTCGCAAACATCTTCATTTATTGCTAAATTCGAGGGCTCAGTAGATTATCTCTAACCATGTATGCAGCCATAGTGAAGTACTTGAAGTTCGACATTGCTTGTCGTGGCGATGCAAAGAGTGGAGATGAATAGTGCCCATTGTAGGATTCCCATAGGCAGTTAATGTATACGACTTTCTTGAACTTTTGGACTCAGTGTGGGAAGTTCTTGCCATCAAACTTGTCCACTCTGATCTTGTACAGCTGTAGGGATGGTGCAGATGTGAGCACCGTACTCGCAAGGTGATGAATCGGTGTTCTTGATGCTACTGCTATTGGGGATTGTACCGAGTTCTGCTGCATGGGTGTGGCTGATTGTGGCTGAACGGGTGGCACTCGTGCTACTGATACAGGCTGGGCTACATCGGTTTGCAAAATGGGTGCCGGTTGAGCTTGTTAGAATGTTGCCATAGGTGGCACCAATGGTACGCCTTGGGGTTCCGACAGAAAATGTTGCGGCACTCCTCCGTTTGCAGATGCTCCGCAATGTACTTACAGAGGGATGATTGGTTGCACGACAGGTAGAAGTCTTCCTTGAGACAGATGTGCTATTGATGCTTGCAAGGGCTGATGCCATTACACTAGCAGCTGCTGGTATTGTTTGTATTGCATGATCTATTGTTGCATCTGTTGCTGCTGCTGTTGTTCATACAAAACCAGATGTTGCTGAAGCATCTCCTGTTGTTGTTGAAGTTGATCATTCTACTTTGCTACATCAGCATGCGACTGTCACAACTACTGCATGTGTGATTTTTTAGCACCATGAGTGAGCTACTCTTGGTTTCAAAGAAGCTCTTGAGCTCCAATCTACTGCCCCAATGCCTCTCTCTCGTGCTCCGTAGCTTGACGTGCAAATGCTTTCTGGTATGACATCCGTTGTGCTTCTTCTGCCAAGCATTGTGCCTCTGTTGCTTGACATTGTGCGTGATCTGTAGCATGGCATCCTTGCTCCTGACCCATGCGCAAAACATGTAGGATAGACTCATTGTCATGCTGATGAGAACCCTCCCTTGGGTTCTCAGGCTCCATGTCACTCGTGAGGACCTTTGGGCTTGTGCAATGTACAGGTTGAATTACGAGGCGGATGCATCAACCTTGCTACTGCCACTCCCCTATATAGTAGTGATGGAGAGCGTCCTCACCAACTCTACACTGTGTTGCTACTGCTGGGCTAGCTGAAAACACAATCCCTTCTTGATGCCATGTTAGTTTTTACATGACCATAGCGATGATTGAGTAGGCCTTACTATCGTGCCAGGACCTTGACGTGCTCAACTAGACTTGTACAAACCGTAAAAAGTATACAAAGTGGAAGGAATAAACTTTTTTGGGAGAGATTTGACTGTATTCTGAAGGTACTAGTACAAGTATAGAGAGGTTAAGTACAAATCTCACAACGACCTATGTACTGCAATGTGCTCTGACTCTTTGCCTAGCGTAAACTAGGGGCAACGACTCGCCATCTTCCCAGCCTTGTGGCAAGTGTCTTGGCACGTCTTGCACGTTGAAAGGCCTTCAAGAATTCAGGGCGCCTCTTCGCCAAGCTGGCAGAGCTGCAAGGCTCACTGAGTTGACGAAGGAGAACTGCAACAGAGTCTGGATCTAAGCACCAAGTCAGAAGGCTGACTTGCAGGGGTGGTGGTGGTAGCTATCACCGAGGTACTCTTGAATTCCATGTTATTTTGGTGGCATCTATTGGCCTCCTTTTCTACTGCTACTCTAGCTTGTACCATAGGTGGCAGTCCTAGCGGTCCCAACTGTAGTGGTCCGAATGGTCCCCAGTGCTGCATCATAGGTAGTGGTCCTGGCGGTCCCATTGCTGATGCAGTTATACTTGTATGAGGTCGTGCACATGCTTGGTGACATCGTTGTTTCCTGTACAATGTTGGATGGCAACCTTGTAGGTTTGTTTTGCTCCATACTGCCTCGTCTGAGGTAGTTGCCAAGTTGTCCAATGATGGACACCAACCTTGGCTAGGTGGCCGAGGTCTCCACCACGATGTTGCTCCAAATGTACGTGTCTAGGTTGTGAACACGACATCTTGGACTAGAAACCAGCAACAAATTGGCCTATGTAGTGGGAATATTCCCGGTAAACCGAAGAAAATATGTTACTCGTTGTAAAATGCCCCGAATGAGGAACGGAATGCGCTACTCGGAAGCATCAACTCAGCGTGGTTATTGTAATACCCCAACCCTTCATGAGAAAAAAGAACGGTGGAATACAAATGTGCAAGGACAACAGGGAATTGAACGATATCATCGTAATTTGTAACATCAAGAATAAATCATTCCAAACACACCATTGGTATTTTGAGTTCACAATTGTGATGTTAAAACTCACGAATTTCCTAACATTTGTGGTGGCAATGACCAATTTTTTTCCCTTATGGACTATTAGTACTCCCATGAACAACATTGTAAGGATGTATGTTGACAACTTCAAGGTATACGATAGCAAACATGCCATGTATCTTGATGACATCGTAGTGTACACCCACACCCAAAAGAGCAAAATGGAAATCTTTAGAAAGTCCCAAAATTTTGAACAAGGGATGAAACTTAAAGAAAGATATAGAAGTGTGACTATGCTCGCAATTTAATCAAGATTTTGAGGCAAATTATTGGAAGGGAAGGGATTACAATTGACAAGAAGAAAGTTGAGGCATTCATCAACAAACATTTGAGATATCCAAGAGTGCTTGTGTTTCTACAAGAAAATATCAATTTGTGTTCAATTACGCAAGAGTGTTAGCCCTCTCCCTGCCTTACTTAGGAAATAATAGAGTGGGTTTGGGGAGCTGGCGAGAATGAAGCATTCAATCTAGTAAGAAACATTACAGCCATGTTGCAAGCTTTGAAATTGACATATTCAAAGGTGGTCGATACCATGTTCACTAATGTGTCATGTTGAGCAATCATGGTTCTTCTCCTCGAAGGACTTGGAGAAGGATCGGTTGCATATTGACAAAAATTCATGGGCCTGAAGGTGATCTACCCGATACAAGAAAAGGAGATATGTGCTATCATCCACGCGTTTAAGATGTGGAGGTTCTATTTGGAATGCTAACGATGTGTTTTTTGCACCGAACACCACGCATTATAATATCTCAAGACCCAGCTTAAACTGAGCATTCGTAAAACTCAAGGTTTTGAGTTTCTCGAGTCCAAATTCGTCTACGACATCGGGTTTTGTGTTGGAAAATCAAATCCGGAAGATTTTCGAAGTTGGAGAATTGATCTAATTGCAAAGATAAGTATTCTTCCTATCAAGCAAGACATGCAATCTCGTGAAGTTATTTGTGAAATGATACAAAGAGTTTGGGGGGTTGGACAAGACCAGTTTTTGTTTCGATGAACAATACTGGCTATGATGATGTACTCACCAACTTGTACTATCCAAGAATGAGTTATATCACATGCTACCGGTGGAGTGCCACGACATTGGTCTAGGTCAAAAAATTGGCAAGAATGAGATGTTTGAAAAGGTCGCGAAGTACAAAGTGGCAATGCAAGTTACTCTAAGCCATGCAATGTTTGTCAAGGAAACGCGTGGACATGAACCAAACCCAATGGTTTGGTTTAAACGCTCCCAATATCCAAAGAACCATGGTCGGACATCTCCATGGACTTTGTGACTGGTTTTTCCATTACACTGGAAGGATTGACATAATTTTTTGTGGTGGTTGAAGGATCTTTTTCAGAGTTTGCGCTTCATCTTGACTACCACAACAGTCACCGCCAAGGGAATAGTGTTAATGCTGCTAAACGTCTTCGAATTATATGCCATCCCCTCATCCATTACAAGTGAAAAGAATGAGACGTTTTGAAGATTTGATGTCTTGCTATTGTAGTCAGATCCATCTATTGACTGCCTTCCACCCATTCGCTGTTGTGTAGACTAAGTGCATCAATTAGACGCTCAAACAACTACTCCGAACATGCTACAAGCTAGGTGGCATTCAGTAAGTAACAAATATGCCAACTACTGAGCTCACACACAACATTGACACATCCACAGTGTTAGGAAAGATCCCTTCGAGGTGCTTTAGAAAAAACTACACCCAACACTCGTGGGTTTGAAGGGGCCAAGGAACATACGAGCAGGTAACATCTTAATCCGAGATTTTTAAACATTTTGGTAAGAGATACACCAAACACTCGCAAAGACTTGAGCAACGATGAAGATAGTAGCTAGCGATCGACAAGCATCAAACAGACCGAGTTCCACATTGGGGATGGCGTCCTACTAAGCTCGACGAATGTGAAGTTGCAAGGATCTGTCTGAACGACTCTCGAACCTAAGTGGTTCATGTTCTTTGCAACCGCGGAGATGTGGACACTTGTTGTTGCCAAAAATCTGTCTCCTTGAAAGCATGGCTATTTCCCCGTCTCCACATTAGTCGACTTAAGCTCCACTAGGACCGAAGCAAGCACCTCCTTGGTAGTGACATGCCCTCCCCACCACTCGTGGAAGTGGACAAGGGCACGTAGTACGATTTTGAAGAAAGGGATTATTGTGTCAAGTGGCCGGGCTGCGATTCATTGCACAACACTTAGGAGCCCTGAAGCCACCTGCGAGACGTCGATCATCGAATGGAAGATTATTTTACCCAAGATCGGCCTAAGTCTTGGAAAACTTGTCATGGCTATAAATGTATCACTCTTGTTTCCTCTCTTACACACATGCGCTCAATTATTTTCACATATTTCATGTATGAGCACTTAAATTGAACTATAAATTTCTCAAGTTTGCATTTTTTGCAAATCGTCTATTTTCCCACTCCTGATACCTGTGAACCATCTGTGTTCCACTCGCCATAACAAGGAATCAGCGCAACTCTATTGTACTGAAATAAGAACAGGGGCAAGGGTGTTTTCAACTTTGAGCTTTATGGGCAAAGTTGGAAGGCTCCTTGTCATTATGACCTTTAAGTCAGGAAGTTGCCAACTCTGTCCAGGCTGGACGTGGACAAAATTGAGTGTGCCCAGCACACCTCACCGACGCCGTGCTTTGCTGACGCGGCACTCCCGCTTTCTTCTGCTCCTTCGAAACGATCCAACTATTGCCAACTGCCCCAAGGTTTGACTGCGCGAAAGGGCTTCCTGTTTCAAGGTTTGTTGTGAGAAACAAATCGATGTCGATAGATAATGACTGGCGAGGTGGCACAGTCCAGTTTTGCTGTCGTCCAGCTTCCGTCATCAAAACGGTCTTGACCTACCCAGCTCTCTTTCTCACAGCCATGGTGGCTTTCGTAGGTCTGCTCGCTCATTCCCGGGTCCTGACTCCCAACAATGGCGGCTTCTTTCTCCAACCTCCGCTTTTGTTGCAGTTTCGGCATCTCACGGCATGATCGCAAACCAAGCCTGCTCTCAAGAGTGTGACTAGCGGCCAGAACGACCGAGGTGCATCGATCTCTCAAGGAACGGGCGACCCCGCATTCACCGCCCTGCAGTGATAGCCTTCTCATGTGCCGAGCCAGAGCTGTTGTTGATCTTACTCCGACGTACCCCGTTGGAAGTGTTTGAATGACTCCGCTGCCGCAAACTGTCTAGCGCACCACTGCACGCGCCACCAGTGCCTTCCTGTGTTGTTAGTACTCCTGCCGCTTCCACCACTCCGATTAGCCTCCCCTCATCCCTCATATGGCGACGAAACTTGCCACCCGCCACCAACCCTACCCGCAGCGCCCTCAGCACCTGGAGGCCCAACAGCGCGCGCAGAAGCGCCAGCCCAGGCACCAGCACCAGCATCAACAGGAGGAACAGCAAGAACAGCCGCCGCCGCCACCGTCAGCTTTCAAACCAGAGTCCATGACGCATGCACGCGCCGCCGTTGCAGATGATCTCGAGGCACGGCTCCGCGCCGCTGTCGTTCAAACCCAGCTGGCGTCTTCGCTGAAATCCTCAGGTGAGCCATCCCAACCACGCAGGGGAGTCCCACCATGCATTGGAGTCCCACCATGTAGGGGAGTCCCACCATGCAGGGGAGTCCCACCATGCAGGGGAGTCCCACCATGCAGGGGAGTCCCACCATGCAGGGGAGTCCCACCATGCAGGGGAGTCCCACCATGCAGGGGAGTCCCACCATGTATGGCTCTCCTTGACCGTTGTCATGTGGCGGGTGAAGGAGCAGGACGTTGGCAGTTTCGACAAAACTTCCTCCCCTCTTCGGCGAACCCCGTGGACGTTGTAGAGTTGTTCCTTGTTGCCGCTTGGTCCGACGCCAAACAGCACCTCAATGCAATGAAGACAAATGGTTAGACTTCCGACGTCTGGAGTCAAGGGAACTTTTATGTTTCTTAGGCTTCTTGCACGACACTAAAGAAGAATAAATGTATTTTGCGCTGCAGCCAACTGTCAGGACTCCTGATGCGGGGTACCCGCAGAGTCTGGGCAGCTGGTTTGTTGTTCATCGATTTCACTGTTCACTTTCATTCATCTTCTTGAACATGGGTTTGTGCACATTGCTTCGCGACGCTTTGTGGTGAAAGAAATGTCGTCACTCACTCGTTGCCGAAGATGCCGCTTTGCATTGATCGTGAAAATGGACTAAAGTAAAAAAAGGAAGAAAATAGACTAAAGCATTTGGGGTTGGCATCCTTGTTAGCTTCTTCCGCACCAGATGTGGACAGTTCTGTTTCTTTCGTCCTCAGCTTCTCTCTGGAAGAACCTCAAGCTTTCTCCTGTAGGAGCAATTTCTACATATTCTGGACCGGGCACCTGCTGAGTCCACACTCTCAAGCCCCCCTCCCTTTCAGCTCTTTTCCTCTTCAAGACCTTCGCCTAATCGCTCAAAATGGCTTTCCCTCACTTTCTCCCTGTCTGCTTCAGAGGAGGCCGAAGAACGTCCCGCTCAACTTTTAAACTCCCAGCAGGATAGAACTCTTTTTCGATGTTGCTCCAGGACTCCCATTTTATCCTCTCTCTCTCTCTCTCTCTCTCTCTCTCTCTCTCTCTC
>SZWC01002250.1:161018-186755 GCA_023375785.1 Penium margaritaceum
GCCCACTGCTACCACTGGATGACGACTGCTGCTGGCCCGATCCGCGCTTCCTGTTCTTCTTCTTCCCCTGGGCGGCTGTTGCGACGCCCTGCATCTGCGTGGGTGTAGACGGGGTCGAAGAGGAGGAGGAAGATGAGGTCGTGGTGGAGGTGGATGAGGGTGATTGCAGGATGGAAGATGGTGGTGAGGCGACGACTGTTGCAACGAGGGACGTCTCCTGATGTGCTACTGCGGCCTCGCGGGTCGACGTCACCTGGAGGAAAAGCTGATGCGCCCAAGGGAGCAGCTGCATGGAGGCCGAGAAGGGCTCGAGGACGGCGTCGCTGTACCGGTCGAAGATGTCGGTGTACTCCAGGCAAACTCTGAGCATGATCACCCGGAGTGCCTACAGCTGTGTGCCCCCTGAGGTACCCAAGCGCGTGTAAATACGCATGGCGCGTCGCCAGTAATCCGCCGCAGGCTCCGCTGGTCCCTGACGAAGCGAATGGAAAGCGCGGATGTGGGACGCATGCGTGGCGTGCGTCTCTGCGGCCAGTAGGGACAGCGCCAGATCCCAGCCTCCACGAGGATCAGCTCCGGTGCCTGTGCCAGCCTCGCCGAGGAAGGGGCGGAAGTCGACGACAGTCTCGCGTGGCATAGCGTAGAGAATTCCTCGCATGGCCCGGGCAGCTGTCGACACCTGTGCTGGGTCTGTAGTCTGGTATGGGCTGTGGTAGTAAGGCCAAACTCCCTCGGAGGTGGCCCACACCTGAAACAGGATCTCCCAGCAGTCAAAACCATCCTCGCTGATGTACCGTGGGGGTGGTGCCTCAAAGTCCTTTGGCTACCGCTCCGTGGGAAGAGCAGCCGCAGGCTGAGGAGGGCGAGAGACAGGGAAGAAACCAGGAAGGGGTAGATCAACGAGAAAAGGAAATGACTGTCGCATCGGAGACACAGGTGGAGGTAGCATACCCGTCTGCAGCTGACGGAGACGCTCCTGTAGAAGATGGATCTCCCGCTCCTGGGAGTCATCCTCGAAACCTGGCATGAGTGACTCGTCATCAGGGAGGTTCTCAGATGGTGGAGAGACTGCGCCAGGAGGTGCTGGAGGCGGAACCCCTGTCATGGGCACCCGGGTCGAGTACTGTGCGGATTCCACAAGACCGGCAGCTCCCCCAGAAGTCCGCGAAGGAGCCGTGGACTGAGCACGCAGAAGCTCTGTCAGCGTGCGAATCGAATCAGTCTGCTCTCGTTGCAGACGAATCATCTCCTCCTGCTGGCTGTGTAGGTCCGCGATAGCCTGCGAGCGAGGGCTGAATACCTCTGGAGAGGAGGAGGAGGGACCAGCTGGCACCTTGTCCTTGTCGTCGGGCGAACTCATGTCGCCGCTCACTATGGGACGACGGGTCAAGTTAGTCGGATTTCAGTACCGTCTGCGTTTCTCGAAGAGTTGCAATGCTGGCAACTTTTGACCTTCCGGCCAAAAATTTGCCCAAGTATGGTGCTGACGTCAACAGGTGGTTGCTGACGTCAGCACGACCTGATGATTTCAGCAAGCAGAATGCTGATGTCAGAGTCGACGCTAACGCTTTTTTTTTGTTCCGCTCGCGGTTCTGTGCGAGCGTGCAGCCGCCCAGTGGCGGCTGCGCGGAGGCTGCGCGGAAGCTGCGCGACAGCTTCCGCCTAGGTGCTGCTGCAGCTGCGCGGGCAGCTGCAGCAGCAGCTGCGTGGCTGCGTGCGCGGTGGTGGCAGCAGCAGCTGCACACTGCCGCTGCTGCTGTTGCGCGCTGCAGCAGCAGCTCGCTGCCGCCGCCGCCCGCTGCTGCTGCTACGCTGCCGCGCTGCTGCGCTGCTGCTGCTGCTGCGCTGCTGCTGCTGCTGCTGCGCTGCACGCTGCTGCTGCTGCCGCTGCTGCCGCCGCTGCCGCTGCTGCTTCTGCTGCTGCAGCTGCGCTGCGGCTACTGGTGCTGCTGCCGCCGCTGCGGCTGCTGTTGCCGCCGCCGCCGCTGCGGCTGCTGCGCTGCTGCTGCCGCCGCTGCTGTTGCGCTGATGCTGCCGCGGCTGCTGTCACGCTGCTGCTGCGGCTGTGGCTGCTGCGCTGCTGCTGCTGCTCAGCTGCGGCGGCTGTGGGAGAAGGGCTGCTGGCACCGCCGCCGCCACACCCCTCTGCGTGGTGGTACGCGTCGCTGCTGCTGTCTCTGCAGCTGCGATCTCACGTTGACGGCGGTCGACCGTCTCCAACGGGTCCCAGAAGATCTGCTGCAGCGGTGACTCTCACTGCTGCTGCTCTGCTGCGTCTCTGCTGCGCAGTTCGGTGAGATCTGTCTCACCGCTCTGATACCATGAGAAACTGCTAGGAAGCTTCGTAGCCTTGCTGCTGCTGACGTGGCGACACTGTCCAGTCAGCTGACGCACTAGCAAGCAGGCAGGTGCAAGAAACAGCAAGGATCAGGCTAGGGAGACGCGCAAAGTCTCATAAGCTTCACTAGCTTAGTAAATGCAGAGAGGGATGACAACTGACAGATCCAGGGCATAAATACCTGCCGCGGCGCACGGCGGGTGTCGCTCGCGGCTGTTCAAGAGCTGTCCTAAAACCGGCCCAAAACCACTGTTTTGGCCGTAACTCTGCGCACACATGTCAGAATCCTACGCCGTCTGAACCTAGACGTGCAGAATCAAAAGACGCACGCAACGACTGGTCACATGCATGCATCCATCGACTGACAGCGAGTATATAATGCAAAAACATGCAAATGGGCCTCATGCCCAGTCCGCCGAAAGGCGCCTGCAAGACGTAGAAGGCACAGCAAGGAGTCCCGATGACATCTGGGGCTCTGGAACAGTGGTCGGTCAGCTCCAGACGGGTAGTCCGCCGCCTGTCGTCGCGCCGGTGTCACCAGGGCCGCCTGCCTCAGGGATCTGCACGAGTATGNGCGCACACATGTCAGAATCCTACGCCGTCTGAACCTAGACGTGCAGAATCAAAAGACGCACGCAACGACTGGTCACATGCATGCATCCATCGACTGACAGCGAGTATATAATGCAAAAACATGCAAATGGGCCTCATGCCCAGTCCGCCGAAAGGCGCCTGCAAGACGTAGAAGGCACAGCAAGGAGTCCCGATGACATCTGGGGCTCTGGAACAGTGGTCGGTCAGCTCCAGACGGGTAGTCCGCCGCCTGTCGTCGCGCCGGTGTCACCAGGTCCGCCTGCCTCAGGGATCTGCACGAGTATGGACACGGCCGAGTGGTCACAGTAAACTGTACAGGAACGGCACAAAGCACAACACTGGCGTGGTGCGAGCAGTTTAGTCGATTAGTATGAACTAAAGTGTCAATTCTTCGAGCCGCTCGGCCCATCGACTAATTAGTCGATGGCAAAAACGAGGGAAAACGCTTGCGAACATCGCAAGCGCCTCGCAAACCATACCGCCATCTCGTGACCCTGCCGGCCACCTCCGCCAAAGCTCGCCACAATAACCGACCTCGATTCCCGCGTGGCGAAGGTCGACTACAAACTAATTAGTCCATCTCGGAACCCGGCCTTGGTTGGGCTTTGTCATGAACATTCGGATGTGGGAGAGGGAGACAAATGAAATATCCATGGCTCAAAAAGTGTGCATGACATTACTTGGAATGTTGGTCCAGTGTTATAGATGTTAGGATGAATGCTAAAGACCTAAGCACCTTGTGGTGGCACTGGTGTTCACGTATCTATTATCTTGTACGATGATCGTTGTCCAATGGCCTCCACATACGCACATCTCTCCAAGAGAGTGTGGTGCATACGGGCAACAACTTATGAAAGCATGCTATGCGTTCTCCTTGCTTTGCTGATATTGCCCTTGCTATTCGTGTAGCCTAAGGCTTGTGCCAATGGGCCAGCCAGTAGCTTTCGTGAAGTTCTAACATGAATCACATTGGTTGAATGCTCAAAACTTTGGTGGCATGCTCGATGACTGAGAAACCTTTGGAGAGCACGTGAGGGCGCGCCGACTAGTGCTGATGCTCTCAAAGCAACCGTTGAGTGTCCCGGGATACGAGCAAGCCATGGCGACAAGTCCAAGGGTCACCGTGACTGAAACTCCAACAATCAAGAGGGGATGAAAATGCACCAAGATGTAGTGCAATGCAGAGCTCACCAAGCTAGTGGCGGGGCACCAGGGTGAAGAGAGGTGGCATCACGACGGCAGTGAAGGAGAAGAGAACAGCCATCCACCCGGCGAACGCCACAGTGAGACACAGGAACTCTATGATCGCGGCCCCTGCAACGGCGGCCGACGCCGATCCGACAAGCACCCCTGTGGTGACGTGCGGCGTGAGCTTGCGAGCTTCCCTGGTGGGAGTCAGCACTGCTGCCGTGGTGGACACACGAATGGAGCCAACAGCATTGTATGTCGCGTTTGCTGTAGAGGATGGTGTTGTCGCAACAGAGGCTGCTGTTGCTGTCACCTGTGTGGCAATGCTGGCAGCGGCGGAAGCTAGAAGCGTGAGGGATGCAGCAGCGTGTGCGTAGGCCTCGGACGCATGCCCAATCGCTATCTGGGTTGGGGCTCGGCAGGCTCTAGCTGTGGCTGCAAAGGTGGCGGCGGCACCAGCAGTTGCGTCAAGAATGGCCCCAGCCAAGCCGATGGAGTCGGTGTGGACGGGAAGGACAGGGATGACACCAGGGACTTCAGGTACCGGTGGCGGTCCAGGTGCTACATCAAATGCCAGCGATGAAGTAGGAGAAGGTGCGGTTGCACAGGAGGGGATGGATGCCTGAGAGACACGAAGGGGTTACATTCTTGGAGACTGAGATGGTGACGGAGGTAGGTTGTCCGGCGTGTAGACTTGCCAGTCTATTTCTGCCTCACGCTCCTCACGTTCGCGCTCGTCCACTGCGGCAAGCTCCTCACGCCAGTATGCGCTACCCAGCATGCGAAACCACAACGGCGTGTCGTCATTGACAGGTGGAGGTTCTTCAAGGACGCTCGGGTCCTCCCACTCACGGCCTGCGTACCGAGCTGCTATGCGTGGGGAATCGAGCTCTTCATCGGGTGGGTCGTTGAGGGGCGGAGAATCCAAGGTGACGGAGTTAAGGCTATTGGTGCAGCCAAGAATGATGTGCGTGCAGTGAGAGCACAACACTGGGCACCCGGGTAGATGAGTGTGCCACGTGAGAGTGGAACAGCACGGGACTGAGTGGCAAGGATTAGCACAGTGATGGTACAGGTATGCTGACCGCTGGAAGAGAGCAGCAGGAAGAGTAGGTGTGGGCCACGGAGAGTGAGTGAGAGTAATCCGCACCGAGGTACGGGGCCGAGAGGAGCTGCTGCGCGCGGAAGGCAAGAGAAGAGAGAGAGTGGAGAAGCTGCACTGTGGCAAGGACCTTGACACTGGAGGCTACTGCAGAGAGTAGCACCTCACAGAACTGGTGATGGCACTGGCCCGTGAGATGGGCACTTGGCCGATGCAGGACGGGCACGGGTGTGCTCCGTGGGAGTATTCCGAGAAGGGAGCGAAGACGAGAGCAGTAGACACGAACTTTCGAGAGACGGTGGGCAACGAGATTGCCACTGACGCGCGTGGGTGCTACCATAGATGGCAGTGGTGGGTGGCGACAAGAACTCCGTGAGCACGTTGGGACACGAGTTCCACAACGATGCTTTCCACAGTCGCTGAATCAAAGAGTTGCAAGGGCAAGCTCTTGCTGCTTTGATACCAGTAATTGCTAGGTAACTTCCTAGTTAAACCACGTGGATCGGGGTGGGTGAGACCAACGAGCCATGAAACTCGACGTGGATGCGGTCAAGACTTTACCTCAGAACTTGCACTCAAACCAAGACAAAAGCGCATGAGGGGAACGAGCGAGGTAAATACCGGTGAGCACACATCCACACCTAGCATCACGCTCGAGTGGGCAAGTGCCACCATCCGGGGGTTGAGCCCGACCACTCAGAATAAACCGAGGGCGGCTGCTCACTAGTGCATGGCTGAAACCGGCATGGTGGCCCCCTAAGGATCAGAACCCAGGAAATTTGCAACTCCTCCAAACACCCTCAAGACAAGAAATCATGATGCAGGACATGGCAATTAGAATGTATGAGCCCTAGCCTCTATCGCATCATAGAGTCATAGAAAGTCATGCAATGGCCATGTATGTGCCAGAGGGCACTCCTGGATCCAGTAGCAGCTTAATGACGCTAGAGGCTCCAGTTGAGCTAGGCCCGCATGACGCTTCCCCATGCAAGGCCATTGTCATTTAATCTATAAATGTGTGTGCAGAGTGTGGGAGACAAGAGGGCATAGAGTTGTAAGTGGCCAACAAACTTCAACACGTTATCCTTGCTCATTCATGATCGATCTGTGTAAAGTTTCTATTTCTGCTCCCGGTGCTGATTTCGGTTTGTCATTCCGACAACCAAGGAGCCCGTTGTGATTTGTGACGTTTCCTGTCGACCTGTATAGTTCACTATGACTACTCGGCCATGTCCATGCACATGCAGATCCCTGATGCAGACCCGGGTGGTATTGGTGCGTCGTCTGGTGGTGGAATACCAGCTTGGAGCTGACCGACGACCGTCCCAGAGCTTTGGACGCTGCCTGGGACCTCTTGTAGTTTTTCTGCAGCACGTAGGAGTTTATCGGTGGACTGTCCATGAGCCCGATTTGCATGTTTTTGCATTGTGTGTCCACCGTTTGATGACAGATGCATGCTTGTGACCAGTTGTAGCATCCAGCTTGTGATTTTGCACGTCTATGATCAGACGGCTTAGCATTCTGACATGTATACACTGAGTTACGGCCAAAACAGTGGTGTTGGACCAGTTTTAGGACAGACCTTGTGCTGCCGCGTGTGACACCCGCCGTGCATCGCGGCATGTACGTATGCCATGGACCCGTAATTCATCATTCTCTCTCTGCAAATGCTATTGAAGCATTCTGACACTTTGCCTTGTGTCTCCTAGCCAGATCCTTGCCGTTCTGTGTAGGACTTGTGACTGTCGTCACCCTCTGACCAGACATTGACGCCTAGTCAGTAGTTGTGTCGCTAGGAAGCGTCCACGCATCTTCTCATGGTATCAGAGCAACGAGACCTCTCTCGCTGAGCTTTTTTGCAGAGACATAGCACCGGCAACAGTAGTGAGAGTCACCGCCGCCGTCGCATCCTGGGACTCGTTGCAGTCGTTTTCAACAACGACATCACCACGCAGTCCTCACCACCTCACGGGGTGAGCTGTGGCATTTACTAGCTCCAGTAGCCAAGTCGAGCAGCAGCAACAGCAGCCGTGTCTGGACGGACATTCTGACAAGAAAAAAAAGGGAAGCAGCTCGCAACGCCAGCCCGTAGCAGCACCTCGTAGCGCAAAGCAGCGTTTGCAAGCAACAGCAGGGCGTAGCGACTTTAGCAGCGAGCAGCGGAAGGGGCAGCAAGCAGCACTAGTGGCAGTAGTAGCCGCGGGCAGTAGTAGCAGTGCTGCGACAGCAGCAGCAGCATTGCGCTTGCTACAGTGCTGGCAGCAATAGCAGTAGTAACAGCATTGTAGCAGCAGCAGCATTGTAGTAGTAGCTACAGTAGTGGAGCAGAAGCAGCAGCGGCCACAACGGCAGCAGTGCTTCGCAGCAGTAGTCATGGCTGGTGTGTTGTGTAGCAGTGCTGCGCGAAGCTGCTGCGTAGCAGCTTCGCTGCACAACCGCGTAGATTTTGTGTAGCTACGCAGCTGTGCAGCTATGAAAGGGGGTGACGAGGTCTCACCCTCACATCGAGGATTCCACGTGACTCCCACAAAAAAAAGTGCTGACATCAGCACTTTTCCTTGCTGACATCATCAGGTCCGTGCTGACATCAGCAAACCCTTGCTGATGTCAGCACTTGCCTTGATCAATTTGTGGGTGTCGAAAAGTCACAAATTGCCAGCGTTTCAAATCCTCGAGAACCGCTGACGGTTCTGAAATCCGACCGGTTTGATGTCCTGGTCCATACTGAGCGTTGACATGGCTCTGACAGGTGACAAGGGCAAAGGACAATCAGATCCCTCCTCCTCCTCCTCAGGAGTCATGAGCCCACGCTCGCAGGCCATTGCAGATGTGTGGAGTCAACAGGATGAGATACGTCATCAACAGCAGCAGACTGACGCCATTCGTGCGCTCACTGACCTTATTTGTGGTCAGTCCACGGCCCCACAGCAGACATACGGGGGAGTCGGCGGTGCCATACCTTCTGCACAACAGTCGGCATCTACACCGAGGAGAGCAGCAGGACAGAACCCACCCCTTTCCAATCCTTTGGATGAGGACCCTGACATTCCAGGGATGGATGCTGAAACCCATGAGAGGGAGATTCGCATGCTTCAGGAGCATCTCTGCCAGCTTCAGACGTGTTCCGGTTCTTTGTTCCCAGAGATCCGACCCTCGCCTAATCCCTACCTCGGCAACTTTCCTCGTCCCAGTGTCTTTCCCATTCCTCGTCCTTCCCAGCCTGTGGTTGCTCTCCCCACAAAGCGGCAACCGAAGGACTTCGAGACATTGCTCCCACGTTATGTCAGCGAGGACGACTTTGACTGCTGGAAGAATCTCTTCCAGGTCTGGGCCACTTTAGAGGGGGTATGGCCCTACTATCAGAGTCCATACCAGGTTAAAGATTGCGCTCAGGTACTGACAACGACTAGGACGATGCACGAACTCCTTTACGTCATGCCGCGTGAGACTGTCGTGGTCTTTCACCCTTTCCTTGGAGAGGCCGGCACGAGCGTGGGTGCTGATCCACGTGGGGGCTGGGACCTGGCCCCGTCCCTACTTTCTGCAGAGACGCACGCCACCTGCGCGGCTCACATTTGCGCTTTCCACTCCAATCGTGAGGGACCTGCCGGGTCCGCAGCTGATTACTGGCGGCGTGCCATGCGCATCTACATGCACCTTTGGACTTCAGGAAGCACACAGCTCTTGGCACTTCGCACGCTCATGATCGGAGTCCATCTTGAGCATGAAGACATCTTCTCGGGGTACAGCCATGCCATGCTCGAGCCCTTCTCCACCTCTCTTCAGCTTCTTCCTTGGGCGCATGAGCTCTTTCTCCAGGTGACTTTTGCCCGCGAGGCAGTCGTGGCCCATCAAGAGAATTCCCTTACTGGAGCAGTCATTGCTTCACCGTTGACGCCCCTCTTGCAGACCACTTATCCATCCTCAGGCACACCCTCCTCTTTCTCTTCCATCCCGGCTACCCCGACTCAGATGCAGGGTATGGCAGTCGCAACACTTGGGAAGAAGGGTAAGAAGAAGCGTGGTTCGGGCTAGCAGCAGTCACAGCGGCAATAGTCATCATGCAGTGGTAGTGATCATACTGTCCACTGCTACTACTATGGAGGTGCTCATCGCTACACCGAGTGCCATCAGCCGCATGACTCGGCGCGTATTACCTGCGGTCTTCAGGCTGCACATGCGCAACGGGTTGCGTCGAGCAGCACAGCCTCCGGTTGCACGACGACCACGACTACAACAGTTCCCGCTTCCTCACCAACATAGTGGCAATCCGGACCCACTTGACTGCACCATCACCGAGCTCCGTCACCTTCTAGCGCTTCGCTTTTAGGGAGGTTCGAGTGTATTGTCACAGCCGAGTGGTTCACAGACTGTTTGTTCATCTGTTTGTGTTGCTCGTGATGAATCGTGTGTGGAGACATAGCTGGCCCGATGATGATGGGCCTGACAGTACCGATTGGATTCATGAGTCGCACCTCTGTGCCCTTTGTCGTTCCTCCTCACTTGTTGCTCAGCACCCATCTGAGGCCAAGCGTTCCATTCCCCGTTGTACAGTGACATCCTCGGATTGTGATCCCGGTGGCACTTGGATCATCAATTCTGGTGCCACTCATCACATGACCTGTCGTTGTAGTGACTTCGTTGTTCTCGGTCATGTTGCGTCTGTCCGCTCCGTTTGCAGAGGCTCTGGTCAATCCTTGCCGGTCCAAGGTATTGGGGATATGTGCTTCGATGGTATGACTGGCCCCCTGTATCTTTCTGAGGTGCTTTTTGTGCCAGACCTTGAGCTCAGCTTGCTTTCTGTGCGTGCCTGCACAGTGATGGGACTCTATGTGGAGCACACTGCAAACTCCGCGACTGTGACAGCTATTGATAGTTGTACCATTGTTCTTCGTGCCTCTGTCATGGATGATCTGTATCATGTCTCTTGGATTTCTTCTCCTTCTTGCTCCTCCTCCCCTCCTGCTCGTGTGTTTGTCACTAGCGTTCTGTCTGTTGAGCACCAGCGACTGTTGCATCGTTGCCTGTGTCATGTGGGCTTCGACACTGTGTCAAAGCTCATTCGGAAACAGCCCGCACTCGGTCTTGACGCGGCTTGTTTCGAGAAGCCGCCCAAGACTGATTGTATGTTTCACACTCAGGGTAAGATGCCTCATTGCATCTACCCTGACTCATATTCTCGCGCACTTCGCCCTCTCGAGTTGGTCCATTCGGGCCTTCTCGGTCCTCTTCCTATCGATTCTCTGTCCGATTGGGGCCGATATGTCCTGACCCTGACTGATGACTTCACCTTGATGCGGTGGGGCTACAGCCTACGCCAGAAGAATGATGCCGCTCTGGCGGTTTGCTTCTGGCTAATGATGGCTAAGCGTCAGTCCCGCCACATGCTGCATAACTTCCGTTTGGATCGCTGCGGGGAGTTTCTTGGCGAGATGGACAATTTCTTCACCAAGCAAGGGGTTTTTCACCAGGTCTCCGCTCCTATTACTCCTCAGCCGAACGGTGTCTCTGAGCACTGGAACCACACCATGGAGGATGCGATCTGTGCTATGCGGTCTGAGTGTGGTCTCCCAGAGTCCTTCGCTTTTGAAGGATTTACCTACATGATGTGGGTCTTGAACCGCCTCCTTCACGGTCCCCTTCCGGACCATAGTACAACGTACAAGCTTTGGTTTGGCCACTGTGTTCACCTAGGTCTCACTCGTGTCTGTGGATCCTTCGCTTCTGTGTGGTACACCGAGGACCAGCAGGGGTCCAAAATCTCACCGTGGGGTTGCTTGTGTGCCTTTGTGGGCATCTTCCTCTGGTTGAAGGCCTGGCGCTTCTCAGACCCCGGTCGTCGTCGCATGTTTGAGTCCCGCGAAGCGCTCTTCTTTGAGTCTCTCACCTACCGTGATCTAACCTTGATCACGTCGTTGTCTGTCACACATGTTCCTACGTGTGAGGCTTCTCGTCGGATTGGGGAGTCTGGGCTCGCGAGTACCTCTCGCCCGGCTGATGTCTCCGTTCCAGCCCCTCCACTTCTCAGTCTCCATCTCTTGATGAACCATCGATCATCGCTCTTGGCCTAGAGACCTCTCTAGCACAGCCGGTTTCTACCCCTATTCCCTTGAACCCCACAGGTATCCATACGTCTATACCTGTGTCCACAAGTACTCCTGCCTCGTCTCCTCCTCCTACTGTTACCACTTGTCCTGTGTCTCCCACACACGCATCTCCCCACACTACATCACCTGCTCCTTTGCCTCAGCCTTCACCAGCTGTGGTCATAGCTGTATCAGAGCCTGAGGTGAGCCCCTCAAATCTAGGTTACTAGCGTGAGCCCGGGGGTCGTCTTCCACCATTGGTCTCCGGAGTCTAGCGAGTGTCAGGTCTCGTACCCAGGCGCTCCACTCGCAGCATCGCGAGTGGTGATCCCGGCAGAAAGGCCCTAGGCATGAGTGTCCGCACTGATCACATAGAGGTATATTCAGTGTGCCCTATAGGACACGATCTTGTGACTCACGATTTTCATATCGCTTGTGATACAGTAGTTGACCTTGTGGTCGTCAGGCCTTGCACTTAGGTGTGTGCTCTTGCCACTCAGAGCTCTCCCTCTATGGCGCCTGATTTGGTCACACTAAGGAAAGCTCTCTCATTAATGGATGCAGATGCCTGGCTTGCTACCTGCGAGGATGAGCTTCACGTCATCCGAGAGCACGGAGTTTACGAGCAAGTCGACCTTCCACCTAGGAGGAAGGCTATTAAGGTCAAGTGGGTCTTGTGTAAGATTGTGAAGCCAGATTGCTCACAGGAATGGCACAAGACTCGCTTGGTCGTCAAGAGGTACTCTCAGATCGAGGGCATCGTTTACATAGACACCTTTGCTCCTGTCGGCCGCATGACCTCAGCTTGCGCTCTGTTCGGTGTGGTGGCTCAGCATGACTGGGAACTGCACCAGATGGACGTGAACAATGTGTTCCTCCATGGGTATCTCGATGAGGAGATTTACATGGCTCAGCCACCAGGCTTTTAGGACGGTGACAAGGTCTCGCGCTTGCGCAAGTCCTTGTATGGCCTCAAGCAGTCTCCTTGATGTTGGAAACACGAGATCACTGGCACTCTCACTCATATGGGATATGTACAGAGCGAGGCAGATCCCTCTCTATTTATCCGATGGATGCCTGAGCGGTTCACCGCCATCCTGGTCTATGTGGATGACCTTCTGATCACGTTTCCTTCCATGGAGGCCGGGGAGGAGGCCAAAGCGGTCCTCTACACTGCCTATAGGATGAAGGATCTTGGTCCTACAGCGTTGTTTCTTGGCATGAAGATCTTGCAAGACTGCAGACGTCGGACACTACTGTTGCATCATGCTTGTTACACAGGTGTTGTGGGGGAGTGCTTTAGTGACCTCCTTGGCGTAGTTCCCATGGCCTCCACACCTCTCACACCTTACGGGCAGGATGCCATAAATGTGACCGATCCCACACAACTGGGGGAGACAGTGGATGTGACCTTTTACCTCCGTCTCATCGGATCTCTAATGTACCTGGCCACTACCTCACGCCCTGACATCGCCTTCACCGTCAACCTCCTTGCACAATTTTTGCAGGCTCCATGTGCTAGAACCCTTCATGCGGTTGTGCGAGTGGTGCGGTACAAGGTCTCCACACCGTATCTCGGACTCTGCTTTTGTCGGCAGTGTTTGGTGGTTCTTGACGGCTACACCGACAGTGACTGGACCTCGAGTCCAGATGGACGCAGTCACACCGGCTACGTGTTCTTGCTCGGTGGTACAGTTGTGTCCTGGTGCAATAGGAAGCAGAGCTGCATTGCACGTACCTCGTCGAAGGCAGATTAATTTGCTCTAGGTGTAGGGGTTGTTGAGGCAGTGTGGCTGTAGTGCATGTTCCTTCAACTGGGTCAATCAGTACCTGCCATTGTAATTCGTTGTAACAACCAGAGTGCTCCTGCCATTGTGGAGAACTCTGGTGCCTTTCATGCTTGCACAAAACACATTACGGTTGAGCATNTGACCTTTTACCTCCGTCTCATCGGATCTCTAATGTACCTGGCCACTACCTCACGCCCTGACATCGCCTTCACCGTCAACCTCCTTGCACAATTTTTGCAGGCTCCATGTGCTAGAACCCTTCATGCGGTTGTGCGAGTGGTGCGGTACAAGGTCTCCACACCGTATCTCGGACTCTGCTTTTGTCGGCAGTGTTTGGTGGTTCTTGACGGCTACACCGACAGTGACTGGACCTCGAGTCCAGATGGACGCAGTCACACCGGCTACGTGTTCTTGCTCGGTGGTACAGTTGTGTCCTGGTGCAATAGGAAGCAGAGCTGCATTGCACGTACCTCGTCGAAGGCAGATTAATTTGCTCTAGGTGTAGGGGTTGTTGAGGCAGTGTGGCTGTAGTGCATGTTCCTTCAACTGGGTCAATCAGTACCTGCCATTGTAATTCGTTGTAACAACCAGAGTGCTCCTGCCATTGTGGAGAACTCTGGTGCCTTTCATGCTTGCACAAAACACATTACGGTTGAGCATCACTTTGTGCGTGATCTGGTGGAGCGATACATGATCTCTGTCATGTGGGTTGGCACTGACATGCAGCGTGCTGACTTCTTTATGAAGGCACTAGCATGCAGGATGTTTCTAGTGGCCATTGGTTCTGTTGGGCTTCGCCCGTTGCCAGAGAGTAGTTGAGTGCAGGGTGTGTATGTTCTGCACTCGTTGTTCTACTTGTTTCAGTGCTGCACATGTATGGACATGCGTATCATCGGGTCATGGTGGAGTGTTGTGATTTGTGATGTTTCCTGTCGACCTGTACACTTTACTGTGACCACTCGGCCGTGTCCATGCCCGTGCATATCCCTGATGCGGACCCAGGTGGTACCGGTGCGTCTTCTCGTGGTGGAATACCAGCTTGGAGCTGACCGATGACTGTCCCAGAGCTCTGGACGCTGTCTGGGACCTTCTACAGTATTTCTACAACATATATAAGTTTATCGGTGGATTGACTATGGGGTTGATTTGCATGTTTTGTATTGTGTGTCCACCGTTTGTTGCCGGATGCATGCATGTGACCAGTCGTAGCGTCTGGCTTGTGATCTGCACGTCTAGGTTCAGACGGCGTACCAGTCTGACATGTCTACGCTGAGTTACGGCCAAAACAGTGGTTTTGGGACGGTTTTTAGGACAGACCTTGTGCTGCTGCGCTCGACACCCGCTGTGCATTGCGGCAGGTACTTATGCCATGGACCTGTCATTTGTCATTCTCTCTCTACAAATGCTATTGAGGCATTCTGACGCGTTGCCTTGTGTTTCCTAGCCAGACCGTTGCCGTTGTGTGTACGACGTGTGACTGTCGTCACCGTCTGACCAGGCATGGACGCCTAGTCAGCAGTTGTGT
Source organism: Penium margaritaceum (assembly GCA_023375785.1). Taxonomy (NCBI): domain Eukaryota; kingdom Viridiplantae; phylum Streptophyta; class Zygnematophyceae; order Desmidiales; family Peniaceae; genus Penium; species Penium margaritaceum. The sequence continues at coordinate 175,642 of SZWC01002250.1, forward strand.
TGTTAGGAGGCTTCCACACATCTTCTCACCCGTACGTCTCTTGGGTTCTCATGTGCTCTTGTTTGGGGGCTTGCAACTAGGTTATGCTTTTTTTCTAACCGGTCGGTTGGGCTTTTGCACTTAGTTGCAAGCACGTGGGTGAGACTACATCTACACAACTGTCTGTTTTTTGTAACTTCACTTCAAATCATGCACTCTCACACAGTATGTTGCTCAAGGGGTTCCTCTATTCCTTGCTGACATCTGAGTAGTAGAGACACTTCACCCTTAGCACGTAGTAGCAGCACCTCAGGACTCTGGGCTGGGCTGGGCTGGACTGGGCGGGGGATATAGGTCCTGCCAACGTGGGGTTTCGAAGCAAAAGGCTCACATGACGTAGTACTCCGCCAGAGCCGGAGGTGGAATTTTGCCGATATGTTTTCGGCAACTTCCCTGTAGTAGCAACTACAGCCCTCACAACAATGACAACTATTGGGAAAGCTGTAAAGCAGTAGCTACTAGAGTATCCAAGTAAACGTCTTTGTCACCGACAAATGCTACTACACTCTCATCATCAGTAGCAGTAGCAGCAGTGATAGTAGCAACAACAGAAGTGCATCCGTAGTAGTAGCAGTATTAGTAGCTACTACTACTACGGATGCACCGTTATTAGTACGTAGGCACGTAGGCACCGTTAACGGTGCCTACAACTACAAATTAGTATTAGCAGCGTTAACGGTGCCTACGCCAACGACGGACCCCACTGCATTGGGTCCGTGTTTTGACCAGTAGTAAAAGCAACAATGGTTGTAGTAGCAACAAATGTAGCAGCTGAGGCAGCGGTGGAGATGTTGCTCAAGTAGCTGTAGCCATAGCAGGAGAAGCGGGAGCAACAGAAGTAGCAATCGAAGTAGCACATGTGTTGCGCAAGCAGCAGAAGTAGTTGCAACAATAGCAAAATTATAGCCCAAGTACTAGAATCAGCAGTAGCAGGTCCACGAGAGTAGCAATAACTGCTATGACAACACCGCACATCTAACAGCAGCATAGCTAGAGAGAAGTTGTTTTGTAGCTTCCCGCACTCCCTGCTCCGTCGATCAACGAGCTCATCAACCGACGTGCGACTTGATCGAGGAGCCGGTCAATGTACAAGTCCGTCTACCTATCGGATTTGAGCTTGCTCATCCACAAGAAAAAAATGGCGCACTTAGCCACCCTTAAGGCGCACCAGCTCCCATCTTGTGGACTTAATTGTGCCTTCGTGTAGGTCTTTTGTTTTTCTGTTATTACATTTTATTTCCTTTCTTAACAATTTTGTTTTTAGTTTTCCCTTTTCCCTTACACTCCTTGGTTGAGACCAGGGCGTCCGAAGTCTGCCTTAGTGCCACAGGGAGACCAGTCTTGGGAGACCAGTTTTAGGTCTTGCCTTTCATTCTTTTCACTCCCTTTCTTTTGGTCAAGACCCTTGCACGTGGGATTCTGACTCCATGCAGTAGAAGACCACCATTGACGTGACGCCGGTTGTTCTAACGCTCGCGTCGACGTCCTCGGCACTGGCAATACCCCACCCAGTGTGGTCTTGGATTCCGCCACCGTAATACCATGTTCTTTATGGGCCACTTTCTCCATCCTAAATCCCTCCGTCGCAAGTCTAGCCAGCAGCTACATCTCTCTCTCTCTCTCTCTCTCTCTCTCTCTCTCTCTCTCTCTCTCTCTCTCTCCTCTCCTCCTCCTCCTCCTCCGATAGCCAGATCCCTTCACGATTTGCCTCATGGTCCGGCCGCGTCTGCTCCAGCCTCCACATTCCCTTCCCATCCTCAGCCTTCAGTTGCCCACTCCAGTGTGANAGCAGCTACATCTCTCTCTCTCTCTCTCTCTCTCTCTCTCTCCTCTCCTCCTCCTCCTCCTCCGATAGCCAGATCCCTTCACGATTTGCCTCATGGTCCGGCCGCGTCTGCTCCAGCCTCCACATTCCCTTCCCATCCTCAGCCTTCAGTTGCCCACTCCAGTGTGAGTTTGGTTTTTGAGTTCTAGGGTCACCGTTGTTTGTCAGATGGAGTCCTCCAGGGCGCGTCAAGTGGTGGGGCTGTGTAGTGGATTGACCATTAGCAGTCGCTCACCCAGCCGCATCTTCTTGTTATGAATTCTAGTTGTACTAAGCACTTTCTTGCACTTGTTTTTAGTGTCTCGTTGTGTCATATGACCGTTCCCTCTAGTGTGTCGAGTGGCTTTTGAATCATCAATTCCAAAGCCACACATCACATGACGTCGTCTTTTGTCGTATTTGTCACGTTAAGGCCTGTCGGTAATGCACGCTTAGATGCATTGGCTCCGGCGAGATGTTACCGGTTCAGGGTGTTGGTTTTGTGCATTTTGTTGGTATGTCGGATGACGTCTTCTTGCGTGATGTCCTCTTTGTCCCAATGTTTGAGGTCAGCTTGCTGTCTGTCACTGCCTTGGACAATCAAGACATGGACATTGTTTCATCTCGTTGTGTTGGCACTGTATCCCTATAGTCGTTTGGCCATCCTGTTTTTCATGGTCTGCGTTGTGACAAGTTTTATCATGTGTCCTTGTTTCTACAGACGTCCGATGTCACTACCACAATACATATGCATGTTGCTCCCTTGCTTTCCTCTACACACACATGTTTGCTCTATGGCCGCTTGTGTCACTTGCATACCACCGCCATCCACAGCCTTCTACGTCATCAGCCTGATGTTGGTCTTGACCCTACCATATTCTCTGTGCCCCGCACTACTGTTTGCCTTTATTGCGTACAAAGAAAACTTCATCTCCCTTCCTTTTCTTTGTATAACTCTACACGCTGCATCCCCTTGCCTTTGTCCATGCAAACATCATGAGCCCTCTCCCTGATGGATTTATGGGGGGTTTTGGTCGGTACATCTTGTGTCTTACGGATGAATTTTCTTGCTTTCATTGGATCTTTGCCCTTTGCCCCAAAAAAATATGTCGGGCCTACGATTCAGTCTTGGCTTGTCCAGGCTGAACGTGGTCACCAGTGGAAGCTGTTAGCATTTAGCTCCAATCATGGCGGGGAGTTCATGGGTCCCATGTACTACTTCCTCCAGTCTCAAGGGGGGCATTTGGAGCTCTCTGCTCCATATACACCCAAGTAAAATGGACAGTCCAAATGCTAAAACCTAAGAGTATTTTCACCCTTTTTGTCGAGTCTGGCCTCCCTTTGCTATTTTCCTTCGAGGCCATGTCCTATGTAGCGTGGGTTTGAAACTGTGTTCGTTGTGTCATGCCATTCGACCGATGGTGTGGTAGTTGTACTGACCTTCACCTCGCTCACGTTTGGGGCAACATTGCGTGCATTTGGCTCCCTAAGGACAAAGGTGATGGCAAGGTTTCTCCTCGAGGTCGTCTCTGTCCTTTTCTTGGCATCTCCTCCCAGTCCATAACCTAACACCTTTGGGATCTCAAGCATATTCATGTTGTCGAGTCTCGTGGTGCTCTCTCCTTTGAGAGCATCTTCTCTTACAACATCACTCATCCTATCGTACCGCTTGTATCCTTCTCTTACCCAGGGAGAGGTGGTGTTTATGGAGTGCCCTTTGGTACTAGCTTTACTCTGTATACCAAATATGTATCATCACCTATGTCATCTCCTATTACACTTGGGTCGATACCTACATCATCTCCAGTTGTGTGTATGTCATTGCTTATGTCATCTCATGTTGTGCCTATGTCGATGCCTATGTCATCTCCAATTGTATCTACACCATCACCTGTGTCATCTCATGTCGTATCTATGCCGTTGCGTGCGTCCTCTTATGTCACACCTATGTCATTGCCTACATCATCCCTTACCACATTTGTGTAATCTCATATTGCGTCGTCGCCTGTATTAGCATTTGTGGTTCCATCGACAGTGGATCTAGTCGCACCTTCGTAGCCCTCCATCTCGTCACTCTTTTTTCACGCTCCAGGCAGTCATGTGAGACCATTCCATTTTGCATGTAACTATGCCCAGCCAGCCAGTTGCACAGCCTCGGCTGGCCACTCTAGGCCCGTGCGGTTAGTCCTTGTTCGGGGTGGTGTCCTTGACCCCACACAGCCTACTCCTGCATCTGGTATTGACGCTCCTGGCTTGGAAGCCGCTATGGTGCAGCCTACCACCACGCATGTGTTTTCTCTCATCGCTGGTGAGCTCCACAAAGCCATTGGGGTAATTGGGTATACTCAGCCTCTACCATATCCCTCAATCACCACGGCACTCATTGCGAGTGTCATCATAGCATGTGTGCCTAAACCGAACACAATGCAACAAGCATGCTCCACTGTAGATGCAACCCTTTGGGAGCAAGTTATGCGCAAGGAACTTGCTATGATCGTGGAGCATGGGGTTTTTGGAAAGGTGACGCTCCTGCTTGGTCGTCAGTTTATATCACCTTGTTGGGTATTTCCAAGGAAAGAGAGGCCCAATGGCTCAATGAAATGGTACAAGGCCCGTCTCATGTCCAAGGGATTCTTCCAAGTGCCTAGTGTGGATTTTGATGCCACCTTTGGCCTTGCTGGGAAGTACACTACGGCAAAGGCCTTGTTGATTCAGGTGGCACGGTATGATTGGGAGCTCCACCAGATGGAAGTGAACAATGATTTCGTGTACAACAATCAGAGGAAGAGATCTATATCGACCAGCCTCCCGGGTTTGAGAACGACAGAGTTAGGGTCTGGCACCTTCGAAAGGCCTGGTATGGCTTGAAGTAATCTCCGCATTGTTGGGATCGCAAGATTTATGTTGCCTTGAAGCGAGGAGGGTACCATCGCAACACAGTTGACCAAAGTACAAAGTACATCAACATTGAGCATCACTTTGTATGAGAGCATGTTTTACATTTATATGTCTCTGTTGTAGGAGCGGCGTACAGACTTCCTCACAAAAGCGTTGTGTACCGGCAACTTCAAGTTTGTGCTACACGATTTTGGGCTTCTTGTGTCTATTGTTGCTCCTACGTGATTCGTTTCTTACTCTTGCTGCTTCCCTTAATTTTTTGTTATTTTTTCTTGGTAATGTCTCATGCCCCTTGTTGTACGCTGTCGTTGTCATCGTTCTTTGACCCTTCTTTTCTTGTAGTCTCTGTGACCTTTGGACTTGTCGCCATGGCTCGTCGGTATAGCGGGACACTAGAAGGTTGATTTGAGAGCATCAACAACTGGTGTACCCTCAAGTGCTCTTTAGAGGTTTCTTGATGACCACCTCCCGGGGTCCATTTTCTCAGTGGCATTTTCCTTGCTTGTTCATGATCTAGTTGCGTAGAGCTTAAGGTTTTGCACCTGATGCTCCTTTCGGTTTATCCCTTGGACAATCAAGAAACCCTTACTTCTGTCGGATTCTCCTCTCCTATTGTTTTGGAGCTTGTAGCTGAGTTAGGCTATTTCCAAACGAGTTGGTTGGACTTGTGCGCTTAGTTGTGTGCACGTGCATGCAACTTTATCTACATATGTGTCTCCTTGTTATAACTTAAATTCTATATTTTAAAGCATATCTTTACTGTCTCTCCACCTTTCAGAGCACCGTTTTTTACGTTGTGCTCTATGCAGTGTATCCTCTTACACATCATGTTACTCTATTATAAGAGTTCCTATATTTCCTCCCAGATCAGCCTTAGGTGTTGCATCAGTCTTACTTCACATGTCATGCACAAGGCTCCCTTTGTAGTTGATAGAAGTATGTGAGGGAATGAGCGTGACCATGGGAGAGAGGGAGAGAGTGGGAGTGAGAGAGATACAATGGTTGTAGTTACCACCTCACTTGGAAGAAAAAGAAGTATCTGGAAGTTGGATGGAGTGAGGCCTTAAGCCGGTGAGCGAGTGCTACCTTGTGCGCCAAGCACGAGGCAAGGTCAACACCACCCTTGGGGTCGAGCCAGACCTCACTGGAATAAATTGGAGAATGGCAACCATTGGAAAATTCTAGCAGCATGACCCCAGCAGGATCAACACCCAGCAATTAATCTAGTTATGCACAGAATCAACTACGCAAGTAGAGTCATCTACATCATCCAAAATTGTATGTAGGGATGTCGTTATGTGAGCTTCTTCAACAGTCAAATGCGAGCGAGAGAATTCAACATGTTGTTGGGTGTCCCATGGCACATCACTACGTTATCCAACTTGCTGAGGACGGCACGACCACCACTGTGGCTGAGCGCATCAATGCTTTAGGCAACCACTTGGTTTTCTTTCCTGCCATGTTGATTCAATCTCTTGTACATGTATGTGTATATGTGGAGACCAGCGGACGAATATTGTAGTGGTAAGTTGGCACTTGAGTAATGCCAACGCCCGTTACTAATACCTCTTAGACCTACCAAACCGCCATCATAACTTACTCGTTATTCTAGGTATAGCTTCTCCAAACGCATGGTGCCTCTCACTTCCTTAATCCTTCATGCTCTCTCCCTCATGTGTCTTTACTATCTAATGGTATCAAAGTAGTAAGGGAAGAGTTCCTCTCTCGTCCCCATCAAATTCTCGTGTTGGGGGAGTCTCGAAACTACCACGCCACATGTACACCACCGAAGCCTACTATGTCAGTTGGCTCATCCTCTCAAATGCACTCTGAAACTTCAATTTGGTGTGCATTTTGGGCAAAGAGGTACGGTGTGCTATGTGCCTCTTCCTCCATAGTGCCAATAATTTCCATGAAACCCTTAACGATGACTTGTTTGACATTTGGTGTTGTTTGCTACATTGGAGCACCGGCCATAGCGTTCATTTTGAGCCTTGTCACAACTCTTCCATCCACTCAGCAACAACTATTCTGCTCTGTATTTGATTGCGGAGGAGTCTCTTCCCTTCTTATTATTCATTGAGAGCATCCTACAACTCACTTCTCGACTGCTAGTTCATAGCACCACTGTACCTGCCCTCATCTTCCTTTAAAGTAAATCTTCTGAATCTCTGAGAGCTACATATGCAACAGCAACTACATTTGGAAATCTTGGCTGGGCAAGGGTCTCATCCCAAGAATGTATCAATGTCCTTTGAAGATTTACAATGTATTGATAGAGTCACAATTGTTGCCATAACCACATTCGAAGCAGCCGTATCATTAGCGGTTACAACCACAACAACATGAGCATCACAGCTGTATTTACAACCCATCAAGTTTCGTACCCATCGGGAGGTTGTTAGTATAAGCATCACCACCAAGTCTGGAGCTGCGACAATTTCAACAGCAACAACCATCATGGTCAGATTTACAAGCTTCAGCTATAGCAACCACCTCTGCATTGTTGCATGTTGCAGATGTGCCTTCTTGTGAGTTACAAAAGCCGGTGATTTAGGTACACTCACAGTAGCCACATCAGCAATAGTACCATGCTACTCATAATAGCCCATGAGGTGTCTTACCCGCCAAGTGACGATTGCTACTGGCATCAACACCTAGTTCGGGACTACCACAGCCTCAATGGCCGCAGCCATCGTAGCCACGGTCACAGGTTCAGTTGCAGCAATAGCAACCCCGCTTAGACACCTCCACTCCACAATCCAGAACAGTAGCATTGACGCCGCCTCCACCATCCTAGTGTCACTCCCCGAGTCACCACCAATATACTTACCTTTGAACAAGGAGGAAGTCACCATGAACAAAGTATACACCATACGCTACAAGGAGTTATGGCGTGAATATTGTTGCAAGTACTCATGTCTACATTTGATGTACCATCCGGGTGAATACAACTTTGACGAAGCGGACGTTGAGTGTGACCTCAAGCAAGAGGAGATTGATTGGAAGGTTCACATAGTTGAAGCCATCCCAACCGGTGGATTCTCACCTGATAACGACCTAGCCGTTCCACCCACGCACGGCCACCGCCAGAGTCTTCTGTGTGCCTATAGCCACTACTCGTATTTGCACTGAGGACGAGTTCCAATAGCATGTACGTGGTAGTGGAGCTGTCTCAAACATTGCTATTCAACTCTCACTAGCAGTTGGTATCGTTGTTGTCTCTGCTACACCTACAGATAAATTGGCCTCATCTGCTATGAATTGCATAACAGTCACCATCGTCTCCTCTTTCGTCTTTGCCAATACATCAACCCCTCTCACCAAGGTATTTGTCAACACCCTTGTTTGTGTTTGCGCTATTACTGTAGCTGTCTCCATGGTTATCCTAACAGGGTCCCTTTTCCTTGTGGTCTCAGTCCTGTCGTGAGTCTCCATTCTTGTTGCCTCTATTGCTATTTTCCTTCCATCCATGTTTGTGCTGCTCCCACGCCCCTCGTGTTTTAAGCATCTCGTTTGAGCCATACTTTCTCTTCTCTACGTAATCCTTGTTTGATGTTGTGGCCTCTCAGCCAATTTCCCCTATAAATCTAGGAGTCTCCACCATGTCAATGTATCACATTCTCTTTTCCTTGCCCACTAGGATGGGGAAAATTCTTCCTACGTGTTCATTGTACTTTCTTTGCTTCACATGCATGATCTCTCATCATGCCTGATCATGAAGCCGCCATCGCAAAGCTCCATTAGCAGTTGTGCCGCATGCCTTACTCTAGAGACTACATAAAATCTTTCGTGGGATGCTGACTCTAGAGTTATCCAAGGCCATGGCCAAGTTAGTCATGTAGATCCTTCTTTTTCCTTGTGACCCTACTACCGCTTTTGTTGCTACCGCTGACACCGCTATCGCCTTTATTTCCTCTACCACTGGTAACAATAGCTGGTCAAGTACTCACTCTTCCACTGCTGCCACTCTTTGTCACTTAAGTCATTTTTTCACGTGTTCTCTGGCCTCGACAGCATGAATTTCATAAACTATCATCGTATTTGACCATCAAGCTTACCTTCTCATTTTGCAAGGTACAATCCAGCGTGTGGGCACAGGGTGACGGGCTCTGGCAGGACTACATCCCACCTGAACCATCCTCTACCCTGACTCTTTGCATCCCACAACTCGTTGAAACTGCTCACTTTGTTTATGTGTTGATCACAGTCTCTTGCATAAGACTTGCTCTTACAATGCTGGCATGGTACGTAACATCCGTGCTATCCATATTGGTGCATACTCACTCACTCGCCACTGTAACACATTCACTGACCATGCAGCTCAAATTGCATTGGAATTCCAATTCCAGATGCACATGCATGCTCACAATAAAGCTGACACCTACTCGGCCCACAACCTGTCTTTGCTTCGCAACCTCGGCAAGATTGCACCTGGTCATCTCTTTGCACGCCTATCCATTTCCACAGAACTCTCTCCCAAGATCTCTAGCCTCTTTCTACACATCCTCGCTTAGCTTGATTGTCTTGCTGAGGATGCCCCTCTTGGCATTGGTGCACTCTATGAGTTCATCGTAGCTCGCCTCATGGAATGGTGGGAGCCACTTGCAGAAAAATAATTTCATCGCTTTGTTGATGCTGTTGCGATAGCTGCTTTTTACTCCTCTTCAACTGCCTCCATTTTTTTCCTCTGGCCTCACCTCTACTTATGTTGGAGGTGCTTATGTTGTGCTTGGACCTGGCCACAGGCGTGGAGGCGGTTTGTGCAAGGGGGGGGGGGCACTGATACTGAGGACCATAGTATGAAGGGTCACAACAAATCCAACTCCTCCCTGATTGCACCACTAGGGCCTTTCTTTGGAAAAAATGCCTACCTTTTTCTCTACCGCAAAGTACCCCCACCCGCTTGATGATGCCCGCCTAGCATTTGCCATGAGGGATCACTGGGCACGTAATAATGTCATCTCCGTCCTTTCGACCGATGCCTCTTCAAACTTTGCTCTCGCTTCCTCCACCGCCTCTATCTCTACTGGCTCGTCCTTGACCACCACCTACAACTTCATCATGTCATCGCACTGCCACCAAGACCTTCTAGTCCTTGTTTTTTTCCTCCCCCCTGGCCAGGTGTCCTACTATGCACCTCAACCCGCCTACTAGACGCCTCCCTCCTTGTTGCATGATGGTAGCCTCCATGGTGACTACTACGACAGCGAGAATCGTGATGACCGACGTGCAGCCGATCATAGTACGGGGAAGATCCTCGTTGAACTCCTCTGTCTTCGTGACAAGGGAGATGAGAGTGTTTGAGGGATCTTTCCCTTTCATGCACATCGGGCTGATTGGACACTTTGGGGTGCGTCGTTTGGGGCTGTTCAGGGGACGTTGACTGTTGATGTTCTGTGAGTTGATCATTGGCCAACTTCTTCTTTGCCACACCATCTCTCTACATGTACATTGTCACCGTCTTTCACCTATGCCTCTCTGGCCGTCTCTCGTGTCTTCTTATCCGCTCGCACTTCCTCTTGGTAACAAGAGGAAGTGCGAGCTGGTTGACTCTTGTGTCACGTACCACATAACATTATGTCACTCCTTGTCCATCTACCTTCGACATGTTGATTCCATACACTATGATCGCATTGGCTACGGTCAGTTGCTCTCTATTCAAGGCAATGGTCTTATTTGTTCTGTCAGTTTGGGGGGGGGGGGCTGTTCATGCCAAATTTCTTTTATGTCTCTATTATTGAGGACGGCTTGCTTTCTGTGACCGCCCTAGACGATGAGGGTATGGACTTTGTGTCTGGCCGTGGTGTTGGCACTGTCTCATTGAATTCTCTGGCCATCGTGTGCTCTGCATTCTTTGTTAAAGTCTTTTTTGTATCCCCTTGCCTCTTCCCTTGTTCTCCGCTTCTTCTTCTCTTGTTTGTGTCACACCATCTTTGTCATGTAGACACACTAGTCTCCTTCATTTTCCCTTACTTCACATCCACACCGTTGGCATTGATGGCTTGCTATGCCTTTGTTTGGCTCATGGCCTTGATCCTACCTCTTTTTCCCCTCCCTCTCCCCCTTGTACCAATGACTACCTTGATTGTGTCCAGGGGAAAATAAACAGTTTGCCTTTCTCCGTTTCACTTCACCTTGCTTTGCAATCCCTTCATCTCGTGCACGTGGATATAATGGATATTCTTCTCCGTTTTTTTCTTGGCTGTCTTAGTCGATGTTTGCTTTACCTTTCTCAATATTTCTCTTGCTTTTATTGGGTCTTTGCATTGAGCCAAAAGAGTTATTTGACTGATGTGATGAATGGATGACTTCCTCAAGCCAAGGGATCTTTCCAATAGTAGCTCTGGATCTTTTATTCTGACCGTGGGAA
>SZWC01002251.1:34339-51985 GCA_023375785.1 Penium margaritaceum
TGTGTTTCTGACCACTGTGTTTCTGACCAGTGTGTTTCTGACCACGATGATTCTGACCTGTGTATTTCTGACCACTGTGTTTCTGACCACTCTGTTTCTTGCCACTGTGTTTCTGACCAGTGTGTTTCTGACCAGTGTGTTTTTTAGCTCTGTGTTTTTGACTAGTGTGTTTCTGACCGCTGCGTTTCTGACCACTTTGTTTCTGACCACGGTGTTTCTGACCGGTGTGTTTCTGGCCACGGTGTTTCTGACCAGTGTGTTTCTGACCACTGTGTTTCTGACCACTGTGTTTCTGACCAATGTGTTTCTGATCAGTGTGCTTCTGACCACTGTGTTTATGACCACTGTATTTCTGACCACTGCCTTTCTGACCAGTGTGTATCTGACCAGTGTGTTTCCGACCACTGTGTTTCTGACCACAGTGTTTCTGCCCACTGTGTTTCTGACCACTGTGTTTCTGCCCACTGTGTTTCTGACCACTGTGTTTCTGACCAGTGTGTTTCTGACCACTGTGTTTCTGAGCAGTGTGTTTCCGACCACTGTGTTTCTGACCACAGTGTTTCTGCCCACTGTGTTTCTGACCACTGTGTTTCTGACCAGTGTGTTTCTGACTAGTGTGTTTCTGACCAGTGTGTTTCTGATTAGTGTGTTTCTGACCACTGTGTTTGTGACCACTGTGTTTCTGACCAGTGTGTTTCAGACCAGTGTGTTTCTGACCACAGTGTTTTTGACCACTGTGTGTCTGACCAGTGTGTTTCTGTCTAGTGTGTTTCTGACCAGTGTGTTTCAGACCAGTGTGTTTCTGACCACTGTGTTTCTGACCACAGTGTTTTTGACCACTGTGTGTCTGACCAGTGTGTTTCTGTCTAGTGTGTTTCTGACCAGTGTGTTTCAGACCAGTGTGTTTCTGACCACTGTGTTTCTGACCACTGTGTTTCAGACCGCTGTGTTTCTGACCACTGTGTTTCTGACCACTGTGTTTCTGACTACTGTGTTTCTGACCACTGTGTTTCTGACCACTGTGTTTTTGACCAGTGTGTATCTGACCAGTGTGTTTCCGACCACTGTATGTTTGACCTCTGTATTTCTGACCACTGTGTTTCTGCCCACTGTCTTTCTGACCACTGTGTTTCTGCCCACTGTCTTTCTGACCACTGTGTTTCTGCCCACTGTCTTTCTGACCACTGTGTTTCTGCCCACTGTCTTTCTGACCACTGTGTTTCTGCCCACTGTCTTTCTGACCACTGTGTTTCTGCCCACTGTCTTTCTGACCACTGTGTTTCTGCCCACTGTCTTTCTGACCACTGTGTTTCTGCCCACTGTCTTTCTGACCACTGTGTTTCTGCCCACTGTCTTTCTGACCACTGTGTTTCTGCCCACTGTCTTTCTGACCACTGTGTTTCTGCCCACTGTCTTTCTGACCACTGTGTTTCTGCCCACTGTCTTTCTGACCACTGTGTTTCTGCCCACTGTCTTTCTGACCACTGTGTTTCTGCCCACTGTCTTTCTGACCACTGTGTTTCTGCCCACTGTCTTTCTGACCACTGTGTTTCTGCCCACTGTCTTTCTGACCACTGTGTTTCTGCCCACTGTCTTTCTGACCACTGTGTTTCTGCCCACTGTCTTTCTGACCACTGTGTTTCTGCCCACTGTCTTTCTGACCACTGTGTTTCTGCCCACTGTCTTTCTGACCACTGTGTTTCTGCCCACTGTCTTTCTGACCACTGTGTTTCTGCCCACTGTCTTTCTGACCACTGTGTTTCTGCCCACTGTCTTTCTGACCACTGTGTTTCTGCCCACTGTCTTTCTGACCACTGTGTTTCTGCCCACTGTCTTTCTGACCACTGTGTTTCTGCCCACTGTCTTTCTGACCACTGTGTTTCTGCCCACTGTCTTTCTGACCACTGTGTTTCTGCCCACTGTCTTTCTGACCACTGTGTTTCTGCCCACTGTCTTTCTGACCACTGTGTTTCTGCCCACTGTCTTTCTGACCACTGTGTTTCTGCCCACTGTCTTTCTGACCACTGTGTTTCTGCCCACTGTCTTTCTGACCACTGTGTTTCTGCCCACTGTCTTTCTGACCACTGTGTTTCTGCCCACTGTCTTTCTGACCACTGTGTTTCTGCCCACTGTCTTTCTGACCACTGTGTTTCTGCCCACTGTCTTTCTGACCACTGTGTTTCTGCCCACTGTCTTTCTGACCACTGTGTTTCTGCCCACTGTCTTTCTGACCACTGTGTTTCTGCCCACTGTCTTTCTGACCACTGTGTTTCTGCCCACTGTCTTTCTGACCACTGTGTTTCTGCCCACTGTCTTTCTGACCACTGTGTTTCTGCCCACTGTCTTTCTGACCACTGTGTTTCTGCCCACTGTCTTTCTGACCACTGTGTTTCTGCCCACTGTCTTTCTGACCACTGTGTTTCTGCCCACTGTCTTTCTGACCACTGTGTTTCTGCCCACTGTCTTTCTGACCACTGTGTTTCTGCCCACTGTCTTTCTGACCACTGTGTTTCTGCCCACTGTCTTTCTGACCACTGTGTTTCTGCCCACTGTCTTTCTGACCACTGTGTTTCTGCCCACTGTCTTTCTGACCACTGTGTTTCTGCCCACTGTCTTTCTGACCACTGTGTTTCTGCCCACTGTCTTTCTGACCACTGTGTTTCTGCCCACTGTCTTTCTGACCACTGTGTTTCTGCCCACTGTCTTTCTGACCACTGTGTTTCTGCCCACTGTCTTTCTGACCACTGTGTTTCTGCCCACTGTCTTTCTGACCACTGTGTTTCTGCCCACTGTCTTTCTGACCACTGTGTTTCTGCCCACTGTCTTTCTGACCACTGTGTTTCTGCCCACTGTCTTTCTGACCACTGTGTTTCTGCCCACTGTCTTTCTGACCACTGTGTTTCTGCCCACTGTCTTTCTGACCACTGTGTTTCTGCCCACTGTCTTTCTGACCACTGTGTTTCTGCCCACTGTCTTTCTGACCACTGTGTTTCTGCCCACTGTCTTTCTGACCACTGTGTTTCTGCCCACTGTCTTTCTGACCACTGTGTTTCTGCCCACTGTCTTTCTGACCACTGTGTTTCTGCCCACTGTCTTTCTGACCACTGTGTTTCTGCCCACTGTCTTTCTGACCACTGTGTTTCTGCCCACTGTCTTTCTGACCACTGTGTTTCTGCCCACTGTCTTTCTGACCACTGTGTTTCTGCCCACTGTCTTTCTGACCACTGTGTTTCTGCCCACTGTCTTTCTGACCACTGTGTTTCTGCCCACTGTCTTTCTGACCACTGTGTTTCTGCCCACTGTCTTTCTGACCACTGTGTTTCTGCCCACTGTCTTTCTGACCACTGTGTTTCTGCCCACTGTCTTTCTGACCACTGTGTTTCTGCCCACTGTCTTTCTGACCACTGTGTTTCTGCCCACTGTCTTTCTGACCACTGTGTTTCTGCCCACTGTCTTTCTGACCACTGTGTTTCTGCCCACTGTCTTTCTGACCACTGTGTTTCTGCCCACTGTCTTTCTGACCACTGTGTTTCTGCCCACTGTCTTTCTGACCACTGTGTTTCTGCCCACTGTCTTTCTGACCACTGTGTTTCTGCCCACTGTCTTTCTGACCACTGTGTTTCTGCCCACTGTCTTTCTGACCACTGTGTTTCTGCCCACTGTCTTTCTGACCACTGTGTTTCTGCCCACTGTCTTTCTGACCACTGTGTTTCTGCCCACTGTCTTTCTGACCACTGTGTTTCTGCCCACTGTCTTTCTGACCACTGTGTTTCTGCCCACTGTCTTTCTGACCACTGTGTTTCTGCCCACTGTCTTTCTGACCACTGTGTTTCTGCCCACTGTCTTTCTGACCACTGTGTTTCTGCCCACTGTCTTTCTGACCACTGTGTTTCTGCCCACTGTCTTTCTGACCACTGTGTTTCTGCCCACTGTCTTTCTGACCACTGTGTTTCTGCCCACTGTCTTTCTGACCACTGTGTTTCTGCCCACTGTCTTTCTGACCACTGTGTTTCTGCCCACTGTCTTTCTGACCACTGTGTTTCTGCCCACTGTCTTTCTGACCACTGTGTTTCTGCCCACTGTCTTTCTGACCACTGTGTTTCTGCCCACTGTCTTTCTGACCACTGTGTTTCTGCCCACTGTCTTTCTGACCACTGTGTTTCTGCCCACTGTCTTTCTGACCACTGTGTTTCTGCCCACTGTCTTTCTGACCACTGTGTTTCTGCCCACTGTCTTTCTGACCACTGTGTTTCTGCCCACTGTCTTTCTGACCACTGTGTTTCTGCCCACTGTCTTTCTGACCACTGTGTTTCTGCCCACTGTCTTTCTGACCACTGTGTTTCTGCCCACTGTCTTTCTGACCACTGTGTTTCTGCCCACTGTCTTTCTGACCACTGTGTTTCTGCCCACTGTCTTTCTGACCACTGTGTTTCTGCCCACTGTCTTTCTGACCACTGTGTTTCTGCCCACTGTCTTTCTGACCACTGTGTTTCTGCCCACTGTCTTTCTGACCACTGTGTTTCTGCCCACTGTCTTTCTGACCACTGTGTTTCTGCCCACTGTCTTTCTGACCACTGTGTTTCTGCCCACTGTCTTTCTGACCACTGTGTTTCTGCCCACTGTCTTTCTGACCACTGTGTTTCTGCCCACTGTCTTTCTGACCACTGTGTTTCTGCCCACTGTCTTTCTGACCACTGTGTTTCTGCCCACTGTCTTTCTGACCACTGTGTTTCTGCCCACTGTCTTTCTGACCACTGTGTTTCTGCCCACTGTCTTTCTGACCACTGTGTTTCTGCCCACTGTCTTTCTGACCACTGTGTTTCTGCCCACTGTCTTTCTGACCACTGTGTTTCTGCCCACTGTCTTTCTGACCACTGTGTTTCTGCCCACTGTCTTTCTGACCACTGTGTTTCTGCCCACTGTCTTTCTGACCACTGTGTTTCTGCCCACTGTCTTTCTGACCACTGTGTTTCTGCCCACTGTCTTTCTGACCACTGTGTTTCTGACCACAGTGTTTCTGCCCACTGTGTTTCTGACCACTGTGTTTCTGACCAGTGTGTTTCTGACTAGTGTGTTTCTGACCAGTGTGTTTCTGACCAGTGTGTTTCTGACCACTGTGTTTGTGACCACTGTGTTTCTGACCAGTGTTTTTCTGACCAGTGTGTTTCTGACCACTGTGTTTTTGACCACTGTGTGTCTGACCAGTGTGTTTCTGTCTAGTGTGTTTCTGACCAGTGTGTTTCTGACCAGTGTGTTTCTGACCACTGTGTTTCTGACCACTGTGTTTCAGACCGCTGTGTTTATGACCACTGTGTTTCTGACCACTGTGTTTCTGACCACTGTGTTTCTGACTACTGTGTTTCTGACCACTGTGTTTCTGACTGCTGTGTCTGACAACTGTATTTCTGACCTGTGTGTTTCTGACCACTGTGTTTCTGACCAGTGTGTATCAGACCAGTGTGTTTCCGACCAGTGTATTTCTGACCTCTGTATTTCTGACCCCTGTGTTTCTGACGACTGTGTTTTTGACCACTGTGTTTCTGACCACTGTGTTTCTTACAACTGTGTTTCTGACCAGTGTGTTTCTAACCACTGTGTTTCTGACTAGTGTGTTTCTGACCACTGTGTTTCTGACCACTGTGTTTCTGCCCACTGTCTTTCTGACCACTGTGTTTCTGACCGGCGTGTTTCTGACCAGTGTGTTTCTGACCAGTGTGTTTCTGACCAGTGTGTTTATGACCAGTGTGTTTCTGACCACTGTGTTTGTGACCACTGTGTTTCTGACCATTAGTTTTCTTACCAGTGTGATTCTGACCACAGTTTGTCTGACCAGTGTGTTTCTGTCGAGTGTGTTTCTGACCAGTGTGTTTCTGACCAACGTGTTTCTGACCACTGTGTTTCTGACCACTGTGTTTCTGACCACTGTGTTTCTGACCACTGTGTTTCTGACCACTGTGTTTCTGTCCTTTGTTTTTCTGACCACTGTATTTCTCACCAGTGTGTTCCTGAACAGTGTGTTTCTAACCACTGTGTTTCTGACCAGTGTGTTTTCGACCAATGTATTTCTGACCACTGTGTTTCTGCCCACTGTGTTTCTGACCAGTGTGTTTCTGACCAGTGTGTTTATGACCAGTGTGTTTCTGACCAATGTGTTTGTGACCACAGTGTTTTTGACCAGTGTGTTTCTGACCACTGTGTTCCTAACCACTGTGTTTCTGACCAATGTGTTTCTGACCACTGTGTTTTTGACCGGTGTGTTTCTGACCACTGTATTTCTGATCACTGTGTTTCTGACCACTGTGTTTCTGAGCACTATGTTTCTGACCAGTGTGTTTCTGACCAGTGTGCTTCTGACCATTGTGTTTCTGACTACTGTGTTTCTGACCATTGTGTTTCTGACCAGTGTGTTTCTGACCAGAGTGTTTCTGTCCACTGTGTTTCTGACCAGTGTGTTTCTGACGAGTGTGGTTCTGACCAGTGTGTTTCTGACCACTGTGCTTCTGACCACTGTGTTTCTGACCAGTGTGCTTCTGACCATTGTGTTTCTGACTACTGTGTTTCTGACCATTGTGTTTCTGACCAGTGTGTTTCTGACCAGAGTGTTTCTGTCCACTGTGTTTCTGACCAGTGTGTTTCTGACGAGTGTGGTTCTGACCAGTGTGTTTCTGACCACTGTGCTTCTGACCACTGTGTTTCTGACCAGTGTGCTTCTGACCATTGTGTTTCTGACTACTGTGTTTCTGACCATTGTGTTTCTGACCAGTGTGTTTCTGACCAGAGTGTTTCTGTCCACTGTGTTTCTGACCAGTGTGTTTCTGACGAGTGTGGTTCTGACCAGTGTGTTTCTGACCACTGTGCTTCTGACCACTGTGTTTCTGACCAGTGTGCTTCTGACCATTGTGTTTCTGACTACTGTGTTTCTGACCATTGTGTTTCTGACCAGTGTGTTTCTGACCAGAGTGTTTCTGTCCACTGTGTTTCTGACCAGTGTGTTTCTGACGAGTGTGGTTCTGACCAGTGTGTTTCTGACCACTGTGCTTCTGACCACTGTGTTTCTGACCAGTGTGCTTCTGACCATTGTGTTTCTGACTACTGTGTTTCTGACCATTGTGTTTCTGACCAGTGTGTTTCTGACCAGAGTGTTTCTGTCCACTGTGTTTCTGACCAGTGTGTTTCTGACGAGTGTGGTTCTGACCAGTGTGTTTCTGACCACTGTGCTTCTGACCACTGTGTTTCTGACCAGTGTGCTTCTGACCATTGTGTTTCTGACTACTGTGTTTCTGACCATTGTGTTTCTGACCAGTGTGTTTCTGACCAGAGTGTTTCTGTCCACTGTGTTTCTGACCAGTGTGTTTCTGACGAGTGTGGTTCTGACCAGTGTGTTTCTGACCACTGTGCTTCTGACCACTGTGTTTCTGACCAGTGTGCTTCTGACCATTGTGTTTCTGACTACTGTGTTTCTGACCATTGTGTTTCTGACCAGTGTGTTTCTGACCAGAGTGTTTCTGTCCACTGTGTTTCTGACCAGTGTGTTTCTGACGAGTGTGGTTCTGACCAGTGTGTTTCTGACCACTGTGCTTCTGACCACTGTGTTTCTGACCAGTGTGCTTCTGACCATTGTGTTTCTGACTACTGTGTTTCTGACCATTGTGTTTCTGACCAGTGTGTTTCTGACCAGAGTGTTTCTGTCCACTGTGTTTCTGACCAGTGTGTTTCTGACGAGTGTGGTTCTGACCAGTGTGTTTCTGACCACTGTGCTTCTGACCACTGTGTTTCTGACCAGTGTGCTTCTGACCATTGTGTTTCTGACTACTGTGTTTCTGACCATTGTGTTTCTGACCAGTGTGTTTCTGACCAGAGTGTTTCTGTCCACTGTGTTTCTGACCAGTGTGTTTCTGACGAGTGTGGTTCTGACCAGTGTGTTTCTGACCACTGTGCTTCTGACCACTGTGTTTCTGACCAGTGTGCTTCTGACCATTGTGTTTCTGACTACTGTGTTTCTGACCATTGTGTTTCTGACCAGTGTGTTTCTGACCAGAGTGTTTCTGTCCACTGTGTTTCTGACCAGTGTGTTTCTGACGAGTGTGGTTCTGACCAGTGTGTTTCTGACCACTGTGCTTCTGACCACTGTGTTTCTGACCAGTGTGCTTCTGACCATTGTGTTTCTGACTACTGTGTTTCTGACCATTGTGTTTCTGACCAGTGTGTTTCTGACCAGAGTGTTTCTGTCCACTGTGTTTCTGACCAGTGTGTTTCTGACGAGTGTGGTTCTGACCAGTGTGTTTCTGACCACTGTGCTTCTGACCACTGTGTTTCTGACCAGTGTGCTTCTGACCATTGTGTTTCTGACTACTGTGTTTCTGACCATTGTGTTTCTGACCAGTGTGTTTCTGACCAGAGTGTTTCTGTCCACTGTGTTTCTGACCAGTGTGTTTCTGACGAGTGTGGTTCTGACCAGTGTGTTTCTGACCACTGTGCTTCTGACCACTGTGTTTCTGACCAGTGTGCTTCTGACCATTGTGTTTCTGACTACTGTGTTTCTGACCATTGTGTTTCTGACCAGTGTGTTTCTGACCAGAGTGTTTCTGTCCACTGTGTTTCTGACCAGTGTGTTTCTGACGAGTGTGGTTCTGACCAGTGTGTTTCTGACCACTGTGCTTCTGACCACTGTGTTTCTGACCAGTGTGCTTCTGACCATTGTGTTTCTGACTACTGTGTTTCTGACCATTGTGTTTCTGACCAGTGTGTTTCTGACCAGAGTGTTTCTGTCCACTGTGTTTCTGACCAGTGTGTTTCTGACGAGTGTGGTTCTGACCAGTGTGTTTCTGACCACTGTGCTTCTGACCACTGTGTTTCTGACCAGTGTGCTTCTGACCATTGTGTTTCTGACTACTGTGTTTCTGACCATTGTGTTTCTGACCAGTGTGTTTCTGACCAGAGTGTTTCTGTCCACTGTGTTTCTGACCAGTGTGTTTCTGACGAGTGTGGTTCTGACCAGTGTGTTTCTGACCACTGTGCTTCTGACCACTGTGTTTCTGACCAGTGTGCTTCTGACCATTGTGTTTCTGACTACTGTGTTTCTGACCATTGTGTTTCTGACCAGTGTGTTTCTGACCAGAGTGTTTCTGTCCACTGTGTTTCTGACCAGTGTGTTTCTGACGAGTGTGGTTCTGACCAGTGTGTTTCTGACCACTGTGCTTCTGACCACTGTGTTTCTGACCAGTGTGCTTCTGACCATTGTGTTTCTGACTACTGTGTTTCTGACCATTGTGTTTCTGACCAGTGTGTTTCTGACCAGAGTGTTTCTGTCCACTGTGTTTCTGACCAGTGTGTTTCTGACGAGTGTGGTTCTGACCAGTGTGTTTCTGACCACTGTGCTTCTGACCACTGTGTTTCTGACCAGTGTGCTTCTGACCATTGTGTTTCTGACTACTGTGTTTCTGACCATTGTGTTTCTGACCAGTGTGTTTCTGACCAGAGTGTTTCTGTCCACTGTGTTTCTGACCAGTGTGTTTCTGACGAGTGTGGTTCTGACCAGTGTGTTTCTGACCACTGTGCTTCTGACCACTGTGTTTCTGACCAGTGTGCTTCTGACCATTGTGTTTCTGACTACTGTGTTTCTGACCATTGTGTTTCTGACCAGTGTGTTTCTGACCAGAGTGTTTCTGTCCACTGTGTTTCTGACCAGTGTGTTTCTGACGAGTGTGGTTCTGACCAGTGTGTTTCTGACCACTGTGCTTCTGACCACTGTGTTTCTGACCAGTGTGCTTCTGACCATTGTGTTTCTGACTACTGTGTTTCTGACCATTGTGTTTCTGACCAGTGTGTTTCTGACCAGAGTGTTTCTGTCCACTGTGTTTCTGACCAGTGTGTTTCTGACGAGTGTGGTTCTGACCAGTGTGTTTCTGACCACTGTGCTTCTGACCACTGTGTTTCTGACCAGTGTGCTTCTGACCATTGTGTTTCTGACTACTGTGTTTCTGACCATTGTGTTTCTGACCAGTGTGTTTCTGACCAGAGTGTTTCTGTCCACTGTGTTTCTGACCAGTGTGTTTCTGACGAGTGTGGTTCTGACCAGTGTGTTTCTGACCACTGTGCTTCTGACCACTGTGTTTCTGACCAGTGTGCTTCTGACCATTGTGTTTCTGACTACTGTGTTTCTGACCATTGTGTTTCTGACCAGTGTGTTTCTGACCAGAGTGTTTCTGTCCACTGTGTTTCTGACCAGTGTGTTTCTGACGAGTGTGGTTCTGACCAGTGTGTTTCTGACCACTGTGCTTCTGACCACTGTGTTTCTGACCAGTGTGCTTCTGACCATTGTGTTTCTGACTACTGTGTTTCTGACCATTGTGTTTCTGACCAGTGTGTTTCTGACCAGAGTGTTTCTGTCCACTGTGTTTCTGACCAGTGTGTTTCTGACGAGTGTGGTTCTGACCAGTGTGTTTCTGACCACTGTGCTTCTGACCACTGTGTTTCTGACCAGTGTGCTTCTGACCATTGTGTTTCTGACTACTGTGTTTCTGACCATTGTGTTTCTGACCAGTGTGTTTCTGACCAGAGTGTTTCTGTCCACTGTGTTTCTGACCAGTGTGTTTCTGACCACTATGTTTCTGACCAGTGTGTTTCTAACCAGTGTGCTTCTGACCATTGTGTTTCTGACTACTGTGTTTCTGACCATTGTGTTTCTGACCACTGTGTTTCTGACCAGTGTCTTTCTGACCACTGTGTTTCTGACCAGTGTATTTCTGACCACTGTGTTTCTGAACAGTGTGTTCCTGACCACTGTGTTTCTGACCACTGTGTTTCTGACCACTATGTTTCTGACAAGTGTGCTTCTGACCACTGTGTTTCCGACCACTGTGTTTCTGACCACTGTGCTTCTAACCACTGTGTTTTTGACCAGTGTGTTTCTGACCACTGTGTTTCTGACCACTTTGTCTGTGACCACTGTGTTTGTGACCACTGTGTTTTTGACCACTGTGTTTCTGACCACTGTGTTTGTGACCAGTGTGTTTCGGACCACTGTGTTTCTGACCACTGTGTTTTTGACCAGTGTGTTTCTGACCACTGTGTTTCTGACCAGTCTGTATCTGACCAGTGTGTTTCTGACCAGTGTATTTCTGACCACTGTGTTTCTGACCACTGTGTGTCTGACCACTCTGTTTCTGACCACTGTGTTTCTGACCAGTGTGTTTCTGACCAGTGTGTTTCTAACCAGTGTGCTTCTGACCATTGTGTTTCTGACTACTGTGTTTCTGACCATTGTGTTTCTGACCACTGTGTTCCTGACCACTGTGTTTCTGACCACTGTGTTTCTCACCAGTGTGTTTCTGACCACTGTGTTTCTGACCAGTCTGTATCTGACCAGTGTGTTTCTGACCAGTGTATTTCTGACCACTGTGTTTCTGACCACTGTGTGTCTGACCACTCTGTTTCTGACCACTGTGTTTCTGACCAGTGTGTTTCTGACCAGTGTGTTTCTAACCAGTGTGCTTCTGACCATTGTGTTTCTGACTACTGTGTTTCTGACCATTGTGTTTCTGACCACTGTGTTCCTGACCACTGTGTTTCTGACCACTGTGTTTCTCACCAGTGTGTTTCTGACCACTGTGTTTCTGACCAGTCTGTATCTGACCAGTGTGTTTCTGACCAGTGTATTTCTGACCACTGTGTTTCTGACCACTGTGTGTCTGACCACTCTGTTTCTGACCACTGTGTTTCTGACCAGTGTGTTTCTGACCAGTGTGTTTCTAACCAGTGTGCTTCTGACCATTGTGTTTCTGACTACTGTGTTTCTGACCATTGTGTTTCTGACCACTGTGTTCCTGACCACTGTGTTTCTGACCACTGTGTTTCTCACCAGTGTGTTTCTGACCACTGTGTTTCTGACCAGTCTGTATCTGACCAGTGTGTTTCTGACCAGTGTATTTCTGACCACTGTGTTTCTGACCACTGTGTGTCTGACCACTCTGTTTCTGACCACTGTGTTTCTGACCAGTGTGTTTCTGACCAGTGTGTTTCTAACCAGTGTGCTTCTGACCATTGTGTTTCTGACTACTGTGTTTCTGACCATTGTGTTTCTGACCACTGTGTTCCTGACCACTGTGTTTCTGACCACTGTGTTTCTCACCAGTGTGTTTCTGACCACTGTGTTTCTGACCAGTCTGTATCTGACCAGTGTGTTTCTGACCAGTGTATTTCTGACCACTGTGTTTCTGACCACTGTGTGTCTGACCACTCTGTTTCTGACCACTGTGTTTCTGACCAGTGTGTTTCTGACCAGTGTGTTTCTAACCAGTGTGTTTCTGACCACTGTATTTCTGACCACTGTGTTTCTGACCAGTTTGTATCTGACCAGTGTGTTTCTAACCAGTGTATTTCTGACCACTGTATTTCTGACCACTGTGTTTCTGACCACTGTGTTTCTGACCCCTGTGTTTCTGACCACTGTGTTTCTGACCAGTGTGTTTCTGACCAGTGTGTTTCTGACCACTTTGTTTCCGACCACTGTGTTTCTGACTAGTGTGTTTCTGACCACTGTGTTTCTGCCCACTGTGTTTCTGACCACTGTGTTTCTGACCACTGTCATTCTGACCACTGTGTTTCTGATCAGTGTGCTTCTGACCACTGTGTTTATGACCACTGTATTTCTGACCACTGTGTTTCTGACCAGTTTGTATCTGACCAGTGTGTTTCTAACCAGTGTATTTCTGACCACTGTATTTCTGACCACTGTGTTTCTGACCACTGTGTTTCTGACCCCTGTGTTTCTGACCACTGTGTTTCTGACCAGTGTGTTTCTGACCAGTGTGTTTCTAACCACTGTGTTTCTGACCAGTCTGTTTCCGACCACTGTGTTCTGACCACTGTGTTTCTGCCCACTGTCTTTCTGACCACTGTGTTTCTGACCAGTGTGTTTCTGACCAATGTGTTTCTGACCAGTGTTTTTATGACCAGTGTGTTTATGACCACAGTGTTTGTGACCACTGTGTTTCAGACCAGTGTGTTTCTGACCAGTGTGTTTCTGACCGCTGTGTTTCTGACCACTGTGTCTCTGACCAGTGTGTTTCTGTCCACTGTGTTTCTGACCAGTGTGTTTCTGACCACTGTGTTTCAGACCAGTGTGTTTCTGACCAGTGTGTTTCTGACCGCTGTGTTTCTGACCACTGTGTCTCTGACCAGTGTGTTTCTGTCCACTGTGTTTCTGACCAGTGCGTTTCTGACCAGTGTGGTTCTGACCACTGTGTTTCTGACCACCGTGTTTCTGACCACTGTGTTTCTGACCATTGTGTTTCTGACCACTGTGTTTCTGACCACTGTGTTTCTGACCACTGTGTTTCTAACCACTGTGTTTCTGACTGCTATGTGTCTGACCACTGTGTTTCTGACCATTGTGTTTCTGACCACTGTGTCTCTGACCAGTGTGTTTCTGTCCACTGTGTTTCTGACCAGTGCGTTTCTGACCAGTGTGGTTCTGACCACTGTGTTTCTGACCACTCTGTTTCTGCCCACTGTGTTTCTGACCAGTGTGTTTCTGACCGCTGTGTTTCTGACCACTGTGTCTCTGACCAGTGTGTTTCTGTCCACTGTGTTTCTGACCAGTGCGTTTCTGACCAGTGTGGTTCTGACCACTGTGTTTCTGACCACTCTGTTTCTGCCCACTGTGTTTCTGACCAGTGTGTTTCTGACCGCTGTGTTTCTGACCACTGTGTCTCTGACCACTGTGTGTCTGACCACTGTATTTCTGACCACTGTGTTTCTGACCACTGTGTTTCTAACCACTGTGTTTCTGACCATTGTGTTTCTGACCACTGTGTTTCTGACCACTGTGTTTCTGACCATTGTGTTTCTGACCACTGTGTCTCTGACCACTGTGTGTCTGACCAATGTATTTCTGACCACTGTGTTTCTGACCACTGTGTTTCTGACCTCTGTGTTTCTGACCGGTGTATTTCTGACCAGTGTGTTTGTGACCAGTGTGTTTGTAACCACTGTGTTTCTGACCAGTGTGTTTCTGACCACTGTGTTTCTGACCACTGTGTTTCTGACCTCTGTGTTTCTGACCGGTGTATTTCTGACCAGTGTGTTTGTGACCAGTGTGTTTGTAACCACTGTGTTTCTGACCAGTGTGTTTCCGACCACTGTGTTTCTGACCACTCTGTTTCTGCCCACTGTGTTTCTGACCAGTGTGTTTCTGACCAGTGTGTTTCTGACCACTGTGTTTCTGACCAGTGTGTTTCTGACCAGTGTGTTTATGACCAGTGTGGTTCTGACCAATGTGTTTGTGACCGCTGTGTTTCTGACCAGTGTGTTTCTGACCACTGTGTTTCTGACCAGTGTGTTTCTGACCAGTGTGTTTATGACCAGTGTGGTTCTGACCAATGTGTTTGTGACCGCTGTGTTTTTGACCAGTGTGTTTCTGACCAGTGTGTTTCTGACAACTGTGTTTCTGACCACTGTGTTTCTCATCACTGTGTTTCTGACCACTGTGTTTCTGACCACTGTGGTTCGGACAACTGTGTTTTTTACCAGTGTGATTCTAACCACCGTGTTTCTGACCACCGTGTTTCTGACCAGTGTATTTCTGACCACTGTGTTTCTGACCGCTATGTTTCTGACCAGTGTGCTTCTGACCACTGTGTTTCTGACCGCTATGTTTCTGACCAGTGTGCTTCTGACCACTGTGTTTCTGACCGCTATGTTTCTGACCAGTGTGCTTCTGACCACTGTGTTTCTGACCGCTATGTTTCTGACCAGTGTGCTTCTGACCACTGTGTTTCTGACCGCTATGTTTCTGACCAGTGTGCTTCTGACCACTGTGTTTCTGACCGCTATGTTTCTGACCAGTGTGCTTCTGACCACTGTGTTTCTGACCGCTATGTTTCTGACCAGTGTGCTTCTGACCACTGTGTTTCTGACCGCTATGTTTCTGACCAGTGTGCTTCTGACCACTGTGTTTCTGACCGCTATGTTTCTGACCAGTGTGCTTCTGACCACTGTGTTTCTGACCGCTATGTTTCTGACCAGTGTGCTTCTGACCACTGTGTTTCTGACCGCTATGTTTCTGACCAGTGTGCTTCTGACCACTGTGTTTCTGACCGCTATGTTTCTGACCAGTGTGCTTCTGACCACTGTGTTTCTGACCGCTATGTTTCTGACCAGTGTGCTTCTGACCACTGTGTTTCTGACCGCTATGTTTCTGACCAGTGTGCTTCTGACCACTGTGTTTCTGACCGCTATGTTTCTGACCAGTGTGCTTCTGACCACTGTGTTTCTGACCGCTATGTTTCTGACCAGTGTGCTTCTGACCACTGTGTTTCTGACCGCTATGTTTCTGACCAGTGTGCTTCTGACCACTGTGTTTCTGACCGCTATGTTTCTGACCAGTGTGCTTCTGACCACTGTGTTTCTGACCGCTATGTTTCTGACCAGTGTGCTTCTGACCACTGTGTTTCTGACCGCTATGTTTCTGACCAGTGTGCTTCTGACCACTGTGTTTCTGACCGCTATGTTTCTGACCAGTGTGCTTCTGACCACTGTGTTTCTGACCGCTATGTTTCTGACCAGTGTGCTTCTGACCACTGTGTTTCTGACCGCTATGTTTCTGACCAGTGTGCTTCTGACCACTGTGTTTCTGACCGCTATGTTTCTGACCAGTGTGCTTCTGACCACTGTGTTTCTGACCGCTATGTTTCTGACCAGTGTGCTTCTGACCACTGTGTTTCTGACCGCTATGTTTCTGACCAGTGTGCTTCTGACCACTGTGTTTCTGACCGCTGTGTTTCTGACCAGTGTGCTTCAGACCAGTGTGTTTCTGACCACTATGTTTCTGACCACTGTGTTTCTGACCACTGTGTTTCTGACCAGTGTGTTTCTGACCAGTGTGTTTATGACCAGTGTGCTTCAGACCAGTGTCTTTCTGACCACTATGTTGCTGACCACTGTGTTTCTGACCACCGTGTGTCTGACCACTGTGTTTCTGACCATTGTGTTTTTGACCAGTGTGTTTCTGACCACTGTGTTTCTGACCACTGTGTTTCTGACCACTGTGTTTCTGACCATTGTGTTTTTGACCAGTGTGTTTCTGACCACTGTGTTTCTGACCACTGTGTTTCTGACCACTGTGTTTCTGACCACTGTGTTTCTAACCACTGTGTTTCTGACCAGGGTGTTTCTGACCAGTGTGTTCCCGAGCACAGTGTTTCTGACCACTGTGTTTCTGACCAGTGTGTTTCTGATCACTGTGTTTCTGACCAGTGTGTTTCCGACCAGTGTGTTTCTGACCAGTGTGTTTCTGAACAGTGTTATTCTGACCACTGTGTTTCTGACCACTGTGCGTCTGACCACTGTGTTTCTGACCAGTGTGTTTCTGACCACTGTGTTTCTGACCAGTGTGTTTATGACCACTGTGTTTCTGACCACTGTGTTTCTGACCACTGTATTTGTGACCTGTTTGTTTCTGACCACTGTGTTTCGGACCTCTGTTTCTCTGACTACTGTGTTTCTGACCACTGTGTTTCTGACCACAGTGTTTCTGACCACTGTGTTTCTGGCCACTGTGTCTCTGACCACAGTGTTTCTGACAAGTGTGTTTGTGACCACTGTGTTTCTGACCACTGTGTTTCTGACCACTGTGTTTTTGACCACTGTGTTTCTGCGCAATGTGTTTCTGACCAGTGTGTTTCTCACCAGTGTGTTTCTGACCAGTGTGTTTCTGACCAGTGTGTTTCTGACCACTGTGTTTCTCACCACTGTGTTTCTGACCACTGTGTTTCTGACCAGTGTGTTTCTGACCATTGTGTTTCCGACCACAGTGTGTCTGACCAGTGTGTTTCTGACCAGTGTGTTTCTGACCAGAGTTTTTCGGACCACTGTGTTTCTGACCACTGTGTTTCTGACCAGTGTGTTTCTGAGTAGTGTGTTTCTCACCAGTGTGTTTCTGATTTCTGTGTTTCTGACCACTGTCGTTCTGACCACTGTGTTTCTGACCACTGTGACCAGTGTGTTTCTGACCAATGTGTTTCTGACCACTGCGTTTCTCACCAGTGTGTTTCTGACCACTGTGTTTCTGACACACTGGTCAGAAACACGCTGGTCAGAAACACAGAGGTCAGAAACACAGTGGTCAGAAACACAGTGGTCAGAAACACAGTGGTCAGAAACACACTGGTCAGAGCCATTCTGGTCAGAAACACAGTGGTCAGAAACACATTGGTCAGAAACACACTGGTCAGAAACACAGTGGTCAGAAATACAGTGGTCAGAAACACAGTGGTCAGAAACACAGTGGTCAGAAACACAGTGGTCAGAAACACATTGGTCAGAAACACACTGGTCAGAAACACAGTGGTCAGAAATACAGTGGTCAGAAACACAGTGGTCAGAAACACAGTGGTCAGAAACACCGTGGTCAGAAGCACAGTGGTCAGAAACACGGTGGTCAGAAACACAGAGGTCAGGAACACAGTGGTCAAAAACACACTGATCAGAGCCACACTGGTCAGAAACACAGTGGTCAGAAACACAGTGGTCAGAAACACACTGGTCTGAAACACAGTGGTCAGAAACACAGTGGTCAGAAACACAGTGGTCAGAAACACAGTGGTCAGAAACACAGTGGTCAGAAACACACTGGTCAGAAACACA
>SZWC01002251.1:78113-98840 GCA_023375785.1 Penium margaritaceum
TGTGTTTCTGACCAGTGTGTTTCTGACCACTGTGTTTCTGACCACTGTGTTTCTGACCAGTGTGGCTCTGATCGGTGTGTTTCTGACCACTGTGTTCCCGACCTCTGTGTTTCTGACCACCGTGTTTCTGACCACTGTGCTTCTGACCACGGTGTTTCTGACCACTGTGTTTCTGACCACTGTGTTTCTGACCACTGTGTTTCTGACCACTGTGTTTCTGACCAGTGTGTTTCTGACCAATGTGTTTCTGACCACTGTGTTTCTGACCACTGTGTTTCTGACCACTGTGTTTCTGACCACTGTGTTTCTGACCAGTGTGTTTCTGACCAATGTGTTTCTGACCACTGTGTTTCTGACCAGTGTTCCTCTGATGTTTCTGACCACTGTGTTTCCGACCACTGTGTTTCTGACCACTGTGTTTCTGACCTCTGTGTTTCTGACCAGAGTGTTTCTGACCAGTGTGTCGGAAACACAGTGGTCAGAAACACACTGGTGAGAAACGCAGTGGTCAGAAACACATTGGTTAGAAACACACTGGTCAGAAACACAGTGGTCAGAAACCCACTGGTCAGAAACACAATGGTCAGAAACACAGTGGTAAGAAACACAGTGGTCAGAAACACAGTGTTGAGAAATACAGTGGTCATAAACACACTGGTGAGAAACGCAGTGGTCAGAAACACATTGGTCAGAAACACAGTGGTCAGAAACACAGTGGTCAGAAACCCACTGGTCAGAAACACAATGGTCAGAAACACAGTGGTGAGAAACACAGTGGTCAGAAACACAGTGTTGAGAAACACAGTGGTCAGAAACACACGAGTCAGAAAGACACTGGTCAGAAACACAGTGGTCAGAAACCCACTGGTCAGAAACACACTGGTCAGAAACACTAGTCAGAAACACACTGGTCAGAAACACTAGTCAGAAACACACTGGTCAGAAACACTAGTCAGAAACACACTGGTCAGAAACACTAGTCAGAAACACACTGGTCAGAAACACTAGTCAGAAACACACTGGTCAGAAACACTAGTCAGAAACACACTGGTCAGAAACACTAGTCAGAAACACACTGGTCAGAAACACTAGTCAGAAACACACTGGTCAGAAACACTAGTCAGAAACACACTGGTCAGAAACACTAGTCAGAAACACACTGGTCAGAAACACTAGTCAGAAACACACTGGTCAGAAACACTAGTCAGAAACACACTGGTCAGAAACACTAGTCAGAAACACACTGGTCAGAAACACTAGTCAGAAACACACTGGTCAGAAACACTAGTCAGAAACACACTGGTCAGAAACACTAGTCAGAAACACACTGGTCAGAAACACTAGTCAGAAACACACTGGTCAGAAACACTAGTCAGAAACACACTGGTCAGAAACACTAGTCAGAAACACACTGGTCAGAAACACTAGTCAGAAACACACTGGTCAGAAACACTAGTCAGAAACACACTGGTCAGAAACACTAGTCAGAAACACACTGGTCAGAAACACTAGTCAGAAACACACTGGTCAGAAACACTAGTCAGAAACACACTGGTCAGAAACACTAGTCAGAAACACACTGGTCAGAAACACTAGTCAGAAACACACTGGTCAGAAACACAGTGGTCAGAAACACACTGGCCAGAAACACAGTTTTCAGAAACACAGTGGCCGGAAACACAGTGGTCAGAAACACAGTGGTCAGAAACACATTGGTCAGAAACACAATGGTCAGAAAAACAGTGGTAAGAAACGCAGTGGTCAGAAACGCACTGGTCAGAAACACACTGGTCCGAAACACAGTGGTCCGAAACACACAGGTTGGAGGCACACCAGTCACAAACACAGTGGTCAGAAACACAGTGGTCAGAAACGCAGTGCTCAGAAACACAGTGGTCGGAAACACACTGGTCAAAAACACACTGGTCAGAAACACAGTGGTCAGAAACACAGTGGTCAGAAACACAGTGGTCAGACACACAGTGGTAAGAAACACACTGGTCATTAACACACTGGTCAGAAACACAGTGGTCAGAAACACGGTGGTGCGAAACACACTGGTCAAAAACACAGTGGTCAGAAGCACAGTGGTCAGAAACACAGTGGTCAGAAACACACTGGTCAGAAACACACTGGTCAGAAACACAGTGGTCAGAAACACAGTGGTCAGAAACACAGTGGTCAGAAACACAGTGGTCAGAAACCCACTGTTCAGAAACACAGTTGTCAGAAACACAGTGGTCAGAAACACAGTGATCAGAAACAAAGTGGTCAGAAACACGGTGGTCAGAAACACAGTGGGCAGAAACACACTGGTCAGAAAAACAGTGGTCAGAAACACAGTGGTCAGAAACACAGTGGTAAGAAACACGGTGGTCAGAAACACACTGTTCAGAGGCACACTGGTCAGAAACACACTGTTCAGAGGCACACTGGTCAGAAACACTGTGGTCAGAAACACAGTGGTCAGAAACAAACTGGTCAGAAACACAGTGGTCAGAAACACACTGGTCAGAAACACAGTGGTCACAAACACTGTGGTCATAAACACAGTGGTCAGAAACACACTGGTCAGAAACACACTGGTCAGAAACACAGTGGTCAGAAACACAGTGGTCACAAAAACAGTGGTCAGAACCACACTGGTCAGAAACACAGTGGTGAAAAACACAGTGGTCAGAAACACAGTAGTCAGAAAAACACTGGTCAGAAATACAGTGGTCAGAAACAAAGTGGTCAGAAACACAGTGGTCAGAAACACATTGGTCGGAAACACATTGGTCAAAAAACAAGTGGTCAGAAACACAGTGGTCAGAAACACGGTGGTCAGAAACACGGTGGTCAGAAACACAGTGGTCTTAAACGCAGTGGTCATAAACACAGTGGTTAGAAACACACTGGTCAGAAACACACTGGTCAGAAACACCGTGGTCAGAAACACTGTGGTCAGAAACACAGTGGTCAGAAACACACTGGTCAGAAACACAGTGGTCACAAACACACTGGTCAGAAATACAGTGGTCAGAAACAGTGGTCATAAACACAGTGGTCAGAAACACAGTGGTCAGAGACACGGTGGGCAGAAACGCACTGGTCCAACACACACTGGTCAGAAACACAGTGGTCAGGAACACGGTGGTCAGAAACACAGTGGTCAGAAACATACTGTTCAGAAACACAGTGGTCACAAACACAGTTGTCAGAAACACAGTGGTCACAAACACAATGGTAAGAAACACAGTGGTCAGAAACACACTGGTCAGAAACACAGTGGTCAGAAACACAGTGGTCAGAAACACAGTGGTCAGAAACACACTGGTCAGAAACACAGTGGGAAAAAACACGGTGGTCAGAAATACAGTGGTCAGAAACACATTGGTCAGAAACACATTGGTCAGAAACACAGTGGTCAGAAACACAGTGGTAAGAAACACAGTGGTCAGAAACACACTGTTCAGAGGCTCACTGGTCAGAAACACACTGTTCAGAGGCACACTGGTCACAAAAACTGTGGTCAGAAACACTGTGGTCAGAAACAAACTGGTCAGAAACACAGTGGTCAGAAACACACTGGTCAGAAACACAGTGGTCACAAACACTTTGGTCATAAACACAGTCGTCAGAAACACACTTGTCAGAACAAACTGGTCAGAAACACAGTGGTCAGAAACACAGTGGTCAGAAAAACAGTGGTCAGAACCACACTGGTCAGAAACACAGAGGTCAGGAACACAGTGGTCAGAAACACAGTGGTTAGAAGAACACTGGTCAGAAACACAGTGGTCACAAACACAGTTGTCAGAAACACAGTGGTCAGAAACACACTGGTCAGAAACACAGTGGTAAAAAACACAGTGGTCACAAACACAGTTGTCAGAAACACAGTGGTCAGAAACACAATGCTCAGAAACACACTGGTCAGAAACACAGTGGTAAAAAACACAGTGGTCAGAAATACAGTGGTCAGAAACACATTGGTCAGAAACACATCGGTCAGAAACACAGTGGTCAGGCACATAGTAGTGAGAAACACAGTAGAAAGAAAAACAGGGGTCAGAAAAAACACTGGTCACAAACACAGTTGTCAGAAATATACTGGTCAAGAACACAGTGGTCAGAAACACACTGATCAGAAGCACACTGGTCAGAAATACACCGGTCAGAAATACACAAGTCAGAAACACCGTGGTCAGAAACACACTGGTCAGAAACACACTGGTCATAAACACAGTGGTCATAAAAACAGGGGTCAGAACCACAGTGGTCAGAAAAGCACTGGTCAGAAGCACACTGGTCAGATGAACACTGGTCAGAAACACTGTGGTAAAAAACACACTGGTCAGAAACACATTGGTCAGAAACACAGTGGTCAGAAACACACTAGTCCAAAACACATTGGTCACAAACACAGTGGTCAGAAACACAGTGGTCATCTACACGGTGGTGAGAAATACAGTGGTCAGAAAAACACTGGTCAGAAACACACTGATCAGAAACACAGTGGTCATAAACACAGTGGTCAGAAACACAGTGGTCAGGAACACAGTAGTCCGAAACACAGTTGTCAGAAACACTCTGGTCAGAAACACAGCGGTCATAAACACAGTGGTCAGAAACACAGTGGTCAGAAACACAGTGGTCAGAAACACACTGGTTAGAAACACAGTTGTCAGAAACACACTGGTCATAAACACATTGGTCAGAAACACAGTGGTCAGAAACACACTGGTTAGAAAAACAGTGGTCGGAAACACAGTGGTCAGAAACACTGTGGTCAGAAACACAGTGGTCAGAAACACACTGGTCAGAAACAAACTGGTCAGATACACAGTGGTCAGAAACACAGTGGTAAGAAACACAGTGGTCAGAAAAATAGTCGTTAGAAACACACTGGTCAGAAACACACTGGTCAGAAAGACAGTGGTCAGAAACACCGTGGGCAGAAACACAGTGGTCAGAAACACACTGGTCAGAGGCACGCTGGTCAGAAACACAGTGGTCAGAAACACAGTAGTCAGAATCACACTGCTCAGAAACACAGCGGTCAGAAACACAGTGGTCAGAAACACACTGGTCAGAAACTTAGTGGTCACAAACACAGTGGTCAGAAACACACTGGTCAGAAACACAGTTGTCAGAAACACAGTGGTCAGAAAGACATTGGTCAGAAACAAAGTGGTCAGAAACACACTGGAGAGAAACGCAGTTGTCAGAAACACAGTGGTCAGAAACACAGTGGTCAGACGCACACTGGTCAAGAACACGGTGGTCAGAAACACAGTGGTCAGAAACACGGTGATCAGAAACACAATGGTCAGAAACACAGTGGCTAGAAACACACTGGTCAGAAACACAGTGGTCAGAAACACGGTGATCAGAAACACAATGGTCAGAAACACAGTGGCTAGAAACACACTGGTCAGAAACACAGTGGTCAGAAACACGGTGATCAGAAACACAATGGTCAGAAACACAGTGGCTAGAAACACACTGGTCAGAAACACAGTGGTCAGAAACACGGTGATCAGAAACACAATGGTCAGAAACACAGTGGCTAGAAACACACTGGTCAGAAACACAGTGGTCAGAAACACGGTGATCAGAAACACAATGGTCAGAAACACAGTGGCTAGAAACACACTGGTCAGAAACACAGTGGTCAGAAACACGGTGATCAGAAACACAATGGTCAGAAACACAGTGGCTAGAAACACACTGGTCAGAAACACAGTGGTCAGAAACACGGTGATCAGAAACACAATGGTCAGAAACACAGTGGCTAGAAACACACTGGTCAGAAACACAGTGGTCAGAAACACGGTGATCAGAAACACAATGGTCAGAAACACAGTGGCTAGAAACACACTGGTCAGAAACACAGTGGTCAGAAACACGGTGATCAGAAACACAATGGTCAGAAACACAGTGGGCAGAAACACAGTGGTCAGAAACACAGTGGTCAGAAACACGGTGGTCAGAAACACAGTGGTCAGAAACACGGTGATCAGAAACACAATGGTCAGAAACACAGTGGCTAGAAACACACTGGTCAGAAACACAGTGGTCAGAAACACAGTGGTCAGAAACACAATGGTCATAGTCACAGGGGTCAGAAACACAGTGGTCAGAAACACACTAGTCAGAAACACACTGGTCAGAAACACGGTGGTCAGAATTACAGTGCTCAGAAATACAGTGGCCAGGAACACGGTGGTCAGAAACACACTGGTCAGAAACACAGTGGTCAGAAACACAGTGGCCTGAAACACATTGGTCAGACACACAGTGGTCAGACACACAGTGGTCAGAAACACTGGTCAGAGGAACACTGGTCAGAAACACTGGTCAGAGGAACACTGGTCAGAAACACTGTGGTAAGAAACACAGTGGTCAGAAACACATTGGTCAGAAACACAGTGGTAAGAAACACACTGGTCCGAAACACAGTGGTCACAAACACAGTGGTCAGAAACATTGTGGTCAGAAATACAGTGGTCAGAAAAACACTGGTCAGAAACACACCGGTCAGAAACACAGTGGTCAGAAACACAGTGGTCAGAAATACAGTGGTCATAAACACAGTAGTCAGAGACACAGTGGTCAGAAACACTATGGTCAGAAACAGAGTGGCCATAACCACAGTGGTCCGAAACACAGTGGTCAGAAACACAGTGGTCAGAAACACGCTGGTCAGAAACACGGTTGTCAGAAACACAGTGGTCAGAAACACTTTGGTCAGGAACACAGTGGTAAGAAACACACTGGTCAGAAACACAGTGGTGAGAAACACAGTGGTCACAAAAACTGTTGTCAGAAACACACTGGTCAGAAACATACTGGTCAGATTCACAGTGGTCAGAAACACGGTGGTAAGAAACACGGTGGTAAAAAAAACAGTGGTCAGAAACACACTGGTCGGAAACACACTCGTCAGAAGGACAGTAGTCAGAAACCCTGTCGTAAAAAACACAGTGGTCCGAAACACAGTGGGCAGAAACACACTGGTCAGAGGCACGCTGGTCATAAACACAGTGATCAGAATAATAGTAGTCAGAAACACACTGCTCAGAAACACAGCGGTCAGAAACACAGTGGTCAGAAACACACTGGTCAGAAACACAGTGGTCACAAACACAGTGGTCAGAAACACAGTGGTCAGAAACACAGTGGTCAGAAACACAGTGGTCAGAAACACACTGGTCAGAAACACAGTGGTCACAAACACAGTGGTCAGAAACACAGTGGTCAGAAACACAGTGGTCAGAAACACAGTGGTCGGAAACACACTGGTCATAAACGCAGTGGTCAGAAACATTGTGGTCAGAAACACACTGGTCAGAAACACACAGGTCAGAAACACAGTTGTCAGAAACACAATGGTCAGAAACACATTGGTCAGAAACACGGTGGTCACAAACACACTGGAAAGAAACACAGTGGTAAGAAACACAGTGGTCAGAACCACAGTGGTCAGAAACATATTGGTCAGAAACACAGTGGTCAGAAACACGGTGGTCAGAAACACAGTGCTGAGGAATACAGTGGCCGGAAACACAGTGGTCAGAAACACAGTGGTCAGAAACACACTGGTCAGAAACACAGTGGTCAGAAACACAGTCGCCAGAAACACAGTGGTTAGACACACAGTGGTCAGAAATACAGTGGTCAGAAAAGCACTGGTCAGAAACACTGATCAGAGGAACACTGGTCAGAAACACTGTGCTCAGAAACACAGTGGTCAGAAACACATTGGTCAGAAACACAGTGGTCAGAAACACACTGATCAGAAACACAGTTGTCAGAAACACAGTGGTCAGAAACACAGTGGTCAGAAACACCGTAGTCAGAGACACAGTGGTCAGAAACACTATGGTCAGAAACAGAGTGGTCATAAACACAGTGGTCAGAAACACCGTGGTCAGAAACACAGTGGTCAGAAACACACTGGTCAGAAACACGGTTGTCAGAAACACAGTGGTCAAAAACACATTGGACAGAAACACAGTGGTCAGAAACATACTGGTCAGAAACACAGTGGTCAGAAACACAGTGGTCAGAAACACAGTTGGCAGAAACACACTGGTCAGAAACATACTGGTCAGATACACCGTGGTCAGAAACACAGTGGTAAGAAACACAGTGGTCAGGAAAACAGTGGTCAGAAACACACTGGTCAGAAACACACTCGTCAGATAGACAGTGGTCAGAAACACACTGGTCAGAAACACAGTGGTCAGAAACACAGTGGTCAGAAACACAGTGGTTAGAATCACAGGTGTCAGAAACACAGTGGTCAGAAACACACTGGTCAGAAACACACTGGTCAGAAACACAGTGGTCAGAAACACAGTGGTCAGAAATACAGTGGCCAGAAGCACAGTGGTCAGAAACACAGTGGTCTGAAACACCCTGGTCAGAAACACAGTCGTCAGAAACACAATGGTCAGAAACATAGTGGTCAGAGAAACACTGGTCAGAAACACAGTGGTCTGAAACATTCTGGTCAGAAACACACTGGTCAGAAACACAGTGGTCAGAAACATACTGATCTGAAACACAGTGGTCAGAAACATACTGGTCAGAAACACACTGGTCAGAAACACAGTGGTCAGAACCACAGTGGTCAGAAACACAGTGGTCAGAAACACAGTGGTCCGAAACACAGTGGTCAGAAACACACTGGTCAGAAACACTCTGGTCAGAAGCACAGTGGTTAGAAACACAGTGGTCAGAAACACAGTGGTCAGAAACACACTGGTCAGAGGCGCAGTGGTCAGAAGCACAGTGGTCAGAAACACACTGGTCAGAAATACAGTGCTCAGAAACACAGTGGTACGAAATAAAATGGTCAGAAACACGGTGGTCATAAACACAGTGGTCAGAAACACAGTGGTCAGAAACACAGTGGTCAGGAACACGGTGGTCAGAAACACATTGGTCAGAAACACAGTGGTCAGAAACACACTGGTCGGAAACACACTGGTCAGAAACACAGTGGTCAGAAACACAGTGGTCAGGAACACGGTGGTCAGAAACACATTGGTCAGAAACACAGTGGTCAGAAACACACTGGTCGGAAACACACTGGTCAGAAACACAGTGGTCAGAAACACATTGGTCAGAAACACAGCGGGCAGAAACATACTGGTCACAAACAAAGTGGTCAGAAACACAGTGGTCAGAAACACAGTGGTCAGAAACACACTGGTCAGAAACACGGTGGTCAAAAACACAGTGGTCAGAAACACAGTGATCAGAAACAAATTGGTCAGAAACATAGTGGTCAGAAACACACTGGTCAGAAACACAGTGATCAGAAACACAGTGTTTAGAATCACAGCGGTCAGAATCACAGGGGTCAGAAACACAGTGGTCAGAAACACCCTGGTCAGAAACACAGTGTTCAGAAACACGTTGGTCAGAAACACAGTGGTCAGAAATTCAGTGGCCAGAAAAACAGTGGTCAGAAACACAGTGGTCAGAAACACAGTGGTCAGAAACACAGTGGTGAGAAACACAGTGGTCAGAAACACACTGGTCAGAAACACACAAGTCAGAAACACAGTTGTCATATACACAGTGGTCCGTCATACATTGGTCAGATACACAGTGGTCGGAAACACACTGGAAAGAAACACAGTGGTCAGAAACACAGTGGTCTGAAACACAGTGGTCAGAAACACACTGGTCAGAAACACGGTGGTCAGAAACACTTTGGTCACAGTGATCAGAAACACAGTGGTCAGAAACACAGTAGTCAGAAACACACTGGTCAGAAACACAGTGGTCAGAAACACTGTGGTCAGAAACACAGTGTTCAGAATCACAGGGGTCAGAAACACAGTGGTCTGAAACACACTGGTCAGAAACACACTGGTCAGAAACACAGTGCTCAGAAACATACTGGTCTGAAACACAGTGGTCAGAAACACACTGGTCAGAAACACACTGGTGAGAAACACACCGGTCAGAAACACAGTGGTCAGAAACACACTGGTCAGAAACACAGTGGTCAGAAACACATTGGTCAGAAACCCACTGGTCAGAAACATGCTGGTCAGAAATACAGTGCTCAGAAACACAGTGGTAGGAAACACAATGGTCGGAAACACAGTGGTCATGAACACACTGGTGAGAAACACACTGGTCAGAAACAAAGTGGTTAGAAACACAGTGGTGAGAAACACGGTGGTCAGAAACACATTGGTCAGAAACACACTGGTCAGAAACGCACTGGTCAGAAACACACTGGTCAGGAACACAGTGGTCAGGAACACAGTGGTCAGAAACACACTGGTCAGAAACACACTGGTCAAAAACACAGTTGTCAGGAACACAGTGGTCAGAAACACATTGGTCAAAAACACAATGGGCAGAAACACACTGGTCAGAAACACAGTTAGAAACACAGTGGTCAGAAACACAGTGGTCAGACACACACTAGTCAGAAACACGGTGATCAGAAACACAGTGGTCAGAAACACATTGATCAGGAACACATTGGTTAGAAACATAGTTGTCAGAAACACAGTTGTCAGAAACACATTGGTCAGAAACACAGTGGTCAGAAAGACACTGGTCACAAATATAGTGGTCAGAAACACAGTGGTCAGAAACACACTGGTAAGAAACACGGTGGTCAGAAACACACTGGTCAGAAACACAGTTGTCAGAAACACAGTGGTCAGAAACACATTGGTCAGAAACACAGTGGTCAGAAACACACTGGTCACAAACATAGTGGTCAGAAACACAGTGGTCAGAAACACAGTGGTCAGAAATACAGTGGTCAGAAACACAGTGGTCAGAAACACACTGGTCAGAAACTAGTCAGAAACACACACAGTGGTCAGAAACACATTGGTCAGAAACACAGTGGTCAGAAACACACTGGTCACAAACATAGTGGTCAGAAACACAGTGGTCAGAAACACAGAAGTCAGAAACACACTGGTAAGAAACACGGTGGTCAGAAACACACTGGTCTGAAACACACTGGTCAGAAACACACTGGTCAGAAACACACTGGTCAGAAACACCCTGGTCAGAAACACTCTGGTCAGAAACATTGTGGTCATAAACACAGTGGTCATAAACACTGTGGTCAGAAACACAGTGGTCAGAAACACAGTGGTCAGAAACACACTGGTCAGAAACACAGTTGTCAGAAACACAGTGGTCAGAAACACATTGGTCAGAAACACAGTGGTCAGAAACACACTGGTCACAAACAAAGTGGTCAGAAACACAGTGGTCAGAAACACAGTGGTCAGAAACACACTGGTAAGAAACACGGTGGTCAGAAACACAGTGGTTAGAAACACAGTGATCAGAAACACAGTTGTCAGAAACACAGTGGTCAGAAACACACTGATCAGAAACACAGTGGTCACAAACACTGTGGTCAGAAACACAGTGGTCAGAATCACAGGGGTCAGAAACACAGTGGTCAGAAACACAGTGGTCAGAAACACACTGGTCAGAAACACAGTTGTCAGAAACACAGTGGTCAGAAATACAGTCGCCAGAAACACAGTGGTCAGAAACACAGTGGTCAGAAACACACTGGTCAAAAACACAGTGGTCAGAAACACAGTGGTTAGAAACACAGTGGTCAGAAACACAGTGGTCAGAAACTCAGTGGTCAGAAAAACACTGGTCAGAAACACAGTGGTCTGAAATACACTGGTCAGAAACACACTGGTCAGAAACACAGTGGTCAGAAACATACTAGTCTGAAACACAGTGGTCAGAAACACACTGGTCAGAAACACACTGGTCAGAAACACACTGGTCAGAAACACAGTGGTCAGAAACACACTAGTCAGAAACACAGTGGTCAGAAACACACTAGTCAGAAACACAGTGGTCAGAAACACACTAGTCAGAAACACAGTGGTCAGAAACACACTAGTCAGAAACACAGTGGTCAGAAACACACTAGTCAGAAACACAGTGGTCAGAAACACACTAGTCAGAAACACAGTGGTCAGAAACACACTAGTCAGAAACACAGTGGTCAGAAACACACTAGTCAGAAACACAGTGGTCAGAAACACACTAGTCAGAAACACAGTGGTCAGAAACACACTAGTCAGAAACACAGTGGT
Organism: Penium margaritaceum; assembly: GCA_023375785.1. Lineage (NCBI taxonomy): Eukaryota > Viridiplantae > Streptophyta > Zygnematophyceae > Desmidiales > Peniaceae > Penium > Penium margaritaceum. The sequence goes on from SZWC01002251.1 coordinate 90,224, forward strand.
CAGAAACACACTAGTCAGAAACACAGTGGTCAGAAACACACTAGTCAGAAACACAGTGGTCAGAAACACACTAGTCAGAAACACAGTGGTCAGAAACACACTAGTCAGAAACACAGTGGTCAGAAACACACTAGTCAGAAACACAGTGGTCAGAAACACACTAGTCAGAAACACAGTGGTCAGAAACACACTAGTCAGAAACACAGTGGTCAGAAACACACTAGTCAGAAACACAGTGGTCAGAAACACACTAGTCAGAAACACAGTGGTCAGAAACACACTAGTCAGAAACACAGTGGTCAGAAACACACTAGTCAGAAACACAGTGGTCAGAAACACACTAGTCAGAAACACAGTGGTCAGAAACACACTAGTCAGAAACACAGTGGTCAGAAACACACTAGTCAGAAACACAGTGGTCAGAAACACACTAGTCAGAAACACAGTGGTCAGAAACACACTAGTCAGAAACACAGTGGTCAGAAACACACTAGTCAGAAACACAGTGGTCAGAAACACACTAGTCAGAAACACAGTGGTCAGAAACACACTAGTCAGAAACACAGTGGTCAGAAACACACTAGTCAGAAACACAGTGGTCAGAAACACACTAGTCAGAAACACAGTGGTCAGAAACACACTAGTCAGAAACACAGTGGTCAGAAACACACTAGTCAGAAACACAGTGGTCAGAAACACACTAGTCAGAAACACAGTGGTCAGAAACACACTAGTCAGAAACACAGTGGTCAGAAACACACTAGTCAGAAACACAGTGGTCAGAAACACACTAGTCAGAAACACAGTGGTCAGAAACACACTAGTCAGAAACACAGTGGTCAGAAACACACTAGTCAGAAACACAGTGGTCAGAAACACACTAGTCAGAAACACAGTGGTCAGAAACACACTAGTCAGAAACACAGTGGTCAGAAACACACTAGTCAGAAACACAGTGGTCAGAAACACACTAGTCAGAAACACAGTGGTCAGAAACACACTAGTCAGAAACACAGTGGTCAGAAACACACTAGTCAGAAACACAGTGGTCAGAAACACACTAGTCAGAAACACAGTGGTCAGAAACACACTAGTCAGAAACACAGTGGTCAGAAACACACTAGTCAGAAACACAGTGGTCAGAAACACACTAGTCAGAAACACAGTGGTCAGAAACACACTAGTCAGAAACACAGTGGTCAGAAACACACTAGTCAGAAACACAGTGGTCAGAAACACACTAGTCAGAAACACAGTGGTCAGAAACACACTAGTCAGAAACACAGTGGTCAGAAACACACTAGTCAGAAACACAGTGGTCAGAAACACACTAGTCAGAAACACAGTGGTCAGAAACACACTAGTCAGAAACACAGTGGTCAGAAACACACTAGTCAGAAACACAGTGGTCAGAAACACACTAGTCAGAAACACAGTGGTCAGAAACACACTAGTCAGAAACACAGTGGTCAGAAACACACTAGTCAGAAACACAGTGGTCAGAAACACACTAGTCAGAAACACAGTGGTCAGAAACACACTAGTCAGAAACACAGTGGTCAGAAACACACTAGTCAGAAACACAGTGGTCAGAAACACACTAGTCAGAAACACAGTGGTCAGAAACACACTAGTCAGAAACACAGTGGTCAGAAACACACTAGTCAGAAACACAGTGGTCAGAAACACACTAGTCAGAAACACAGTGGTCAGAAACACAGTGGTCAGAACCACAGTGGTCAGAAACACACTGGTCAGAAACACGGTGGTCAGAAACACAGTGGTCAGAAACACGGTGGTCAGAAACACAATGGTCAGAAACACACTGGTAAGAAACACGGTGGTCAGAAACACAGTGGTCAGAAACACAGTGGTCAGAAACACAGTGGTCAGAAACAAACTGGTCAGAAACACACTGGTCACAAACACAGTGGTCATAAACACAGTGGTCAGAAACACAGCGGTCAGAAACACAGTGGTCAGAAACACAGTGGTCAGAAAAACACTGGTCAGAAACACTGTCGTCTGAAACATACTGGCCAGAAACACACTGGACAGAAACACAGTGGTCAGAAACATGCTGGTCTGAAGCACAGTTGTCAGAAACACACTGGTCAGAAACACACTGGTCAGAAACACACTGCTCAGAAACACACTGGTCAGAAACACAGTGGTCAGAAACACATTGGTCAGAAACACAGTGGTCAGAAAGAGAGTGGTCAGAAACACACTGGTCAGAAACACACTGGTCAGAAATACAATGCTCAGAAACACAGTGGTAAGAAACACAATGGTCAGAAACACATTGGTCATAAACACAGTGGTCAGAAACACAGTCGTCAAAACACAGTGGTTAGAAACACGGTGGTCAGAAACAAATTGGTCAGGAACACACTGGTCAGGAACACAGTGGTCAGAAACACAGTGGTCAGAAACACACTGGTCAGAAACACACTGGTCAGAAACACAGTTGTCAGAAACACAGTGGTCAGAAACACATTGGTCAGAAACACAGTGGTCAGAAACACACTGGTCAGAAACACACTGGTCAGAAACACAGTTGTCAGAAACACAGTGGTCAGAAACACATTGGTCAGAAACACAGTGGGCAGAAACACACTGGTCAGAAACACAGTGGTCAGAAACACAGTGATGAGAAACACAGTGGTCATACACACACTGGTCAGAAACACGGTGGTCAGAAACACAGTGGTCGGAAACACATTGATCAGAAGCACAGTGGTCAGAAACACAGTGGTCAGAAACACACTGGTCAGAAACACAGTGGTCAGAAACACAGTGGTCAGAAACACAGTGGTCAGAATCACATGTTGACATGGTGTGCCCCTTGCCATGAGTGCCGTTGATCGTACTCCCTGGTTCGACCACTGAGGAGTGGTCGAACACCTGATCTGACTTTAGATTTGGATGCCGTGGATTTTTCCATGCAAGATCGAGCTTTGAATCGCTCGATTTGAGTGAGTATTCAGAAAGTTAGCCTAGCCCGAAAAACGGGTGTTGGGTGGGTGGAATCTGGTACCCGCCATAGGTGGCGGGATATTCCACCACCAGGGATCTAAGTTCATTCCTAATGGCCTCCAAATGCACCTGGGGCATGAATGAGGTGACCATAAGGACCTCCTTGACCAGGGTGAACTTCTCCTTGACTTCTGGGCGAGGAAAGGCGCTTCGACTGGTCATCGTCGAAGCGCCTCCCGTTGCCTAGAGTGCAAGGCCTGGTGGGCGGCTCCACCAAGGGTTACTTCGACGGCCGTAGCAGGGGCTCTACTGCTCCGTTTTGGGCGTGCTTGGATGCGTTGGAAAGCTTAGATCACACCTTATAAGCATCTGATGTAGTCTCACTATGCTAAGTAACAAAAACGTGTTTTGATTCAGATCTACTGAATACGACGAGTTCTGCCCACTCCTATCCGTGATCCTTGTGCTCCACAGTCTTCACCAAAGGTGTCCATTGGCTGCCCAAACTCTGGTAGTTTGCATCACTGAGAGCTAGGCATCCTTGAGGGTGCCTCCAGACCCACTAGAGCCAACAAAGGGTTATGGGCCCACGTGCCTAGAAGGACCCTAGCTCTTCAAGTTTCACGCTACCGCCGCGCGCCATGGCAACGACCGAGCAAGAAAGCATCGGCGCCGTCTCCAAGTTTGATGGAAACGGCTTTCCTTTGTGGAGGTGGCAGTTTGAGGTCTACCTCGATGACAAGGGCCTGCTTGAGCTGGTCAACGGTGAAGAGACCGCGCCTCCGGATACCGCGACGCCGGAGGAAGTAGACAAGTACAAGAAGCGCGACAGGAAGGCGCTCGCACTGTTGGTGTTAGCGCTTGCTCCGCCGCAGCGCGCACTGATTCAAGGATGCACGGAGGCCGCGGAGGCCTGGAAGAAACTATGCACCATCTACCAGTCCACCAACCTTGCTAACCAGCTCTTCGTCTTCAAGAGGCTCGTCACCCTCCGACCCAACGAAGGGGACAACATCATGGAGATCCTGCAGCAGATCGAGTCCCTCACTGCCGAGTGCGTAGCCACCGGATGGAAGGTCGACCCTCAGCTGCGAGCCATGATCCTCCTCCTGGCCTTGCCGGACAGTTGGAGTCCCATGATCACCGTTGTAGGCGGCTGGTCCGCCGATGAGCTGAAATACCCAAAGGTGGCTGAGTACGTCCGCAACGAATGGATGCGACGTGGTGGGAGGGAGAACAGGGCAACGTCGACTTCCGCCTATGCCGTCCGTCCTCAAGGTGGAGGGGGAGGCAAGAAGGGGAAGGGTACTAACCAGGGCACCAAGAGAGGTGACAACAAGGGGGAGTGCTACAATTGTGGCAAACAGGGCCACTATGCACGCAACTGCCCCAACAAGAAGTCGGACCAGCCTCGGAAGGGCGGGAAGAAGGACACCCAAGCCATGATTGCCACGGAGTCTACCGACTTGACAAATCCGGAAGTCACTGTGATCGACCCCGGATCAGGCCGCCACACACAATGCAACCGGGCGGCATTCGTCACCTATGGCGCCACCGAGCGACGCATGACAGTGTCCAACGGCAAAACAGAGTTGGCCGCGGGCGAAGGCAATGTTCGCATTGAGTCGGTGGTGAACGGGAAAGTCATTCCGTGCACCATTTACGACGTGCTCCACATGCCCAACTTTGGGGCAAATCTGCTGTCAGTGAGCCGCCTTACCGACAGGGGGCTCGAGGTGCTCTTCAACAAGAAGGAGGCCATCATCCGGAAGGAGGGAGATGGCGAGGTGATTGCGCGTGGCAAGAGGGAGGAGGACCTCTACCTTCTTCGCACCAAGGTCCTTGCCGATGCGGTAAGGACTGACGCTGTCAACCTCGTGACAAAGGATGAAGGAAATCTGGACCTGTGGCACCGTCGCCTATGTCACATCGCTCCCTCAACTGTGAGGGACATGGCAAAGAAGAAAGTGGTGCGGGGCCTTGAGGTCAAGGGCCTGGATGCAGCGAAGAATGCCGTGTGCAAGCCATGCGTGGTGGACAAGGCGACACGGCAGCCGTTTGACGTCAAAGGGACGCGTGCATCAACGAGGTTGGAGGTGGTGCACACAGATGTGTGCGGACCGTTTGAGCCCTCCACTGGTGGGGCTCGCTACTTCATCACCTTCATCGACGACCACACCCGCAAGCTCTACCTCTACATCATCAATAGGAAGAGTGATGTCTTGTCTTGTATGCAGGAATTTGTGGCAGCTGTGGAGCGGCAAACGGAGTTGAAGGTGGAGGCGTTCCGGAGCGACAACGGTGGCGAGTACGAGGGCTGCTCAGCATGGATGAAGAGTAAGGGGAGCGCGTGGCAGAAAACTACGCCACACTCTCCGCAACAGAATGGCGTCGCCGAGAGGGCGAACCGCACCATCCTCAACATGGTCCGGTCCATGTTGAGCGATGCCGGCCTCGCGCAGCAGTACTGGGGCGAGGCGGCACGGACAGCGGCGTACATCATGAACCTGACGCCGACGAAGCCGCTAAAAGACGCGGAGTCCAAGGTGTGGAAGACGCCACAAGAAGTGTGGAGCGGAAGGAAGCCAACTGTGGCACACCTTCGCACTTTTGGTTGTGTTGCACATGCTGTTGTGCAGGCACAGGAGGGGCGGGGCAAGCTGGACCCGCGGACTCGCCGGTGCATCTTCGTCGGGTACGAGAGCGGGAGCAAGGCGTACCGTCTCTTCGACCCGCGGAGGGAGCAGATTGTGAAGAGTCACAACGTCACGTTTGACGAGGAGAGTCGTTGGTCGGACAAGGACGCGGGTCTCTCCAAGCGTGGGGAGTGGCTGCCACTCCTCCAGGGGGAGACGCTGGAGGACGCAAAAGAGGGTGACGTCCAAGCGGCTCCAACCGGCGACAACCATCCGGGGGATGGGGGAGTGGCTGATTTACATTCAGCCGAGTCGGACGACGAGTCCGAAGCGCCGGTAGCAGTGGAGCTGAACGAGGAGGCGGGGAGTGAGCCCGCATCTCCACAGTCCCCAAGAGAGGGGGAGCAGGTCAGCGGTGCAAGTGGCGCCGTGAGAGGGCAGCAGCAGCGGCAGCAGCAGTAGCAGCCTCAACAGCAGCAGCCCCGGAGAAGCGGACGCACAAGGAGGACGGCAAAACGGTACGATGCCGCGCAGGGCACCTGGACTGGGTTCGCTTGAGCGTTCTTTGCGCAAGAGGAGCCCGAGACCGTCAAGGAGGCGTTGCAGCAGAAGGATGGGGCTGAGTGGGAGGGAGCCATAAAATCTGAGCTCGCCTCCCACGAAGAGAACGGCACTTGACAGCTGATTGACAGGCCTGAGGGCGCGAAAACCATTGGCTCCAAGTGGATCTTCAAGAAGAAGCTCACTAAGGAGGGGAAGGTGGAGCGGTACAAGGCGCGGCTGGTGGCGAAGGGGTACGCCCAGCGAAAAGGTGAACACTACGATGAAACCTTCGCGCCGGTGGCAAAATTCGCCTCTATCCGTTCCATCCTCTCAGTGGCGGCGGCGCGTGACTACAAAGTCCACCAAATGGACGTGAAAACTGCATTCCTCAACAGCAACCTGGACAAGGAGGTCCTTATGGAGGTGCCGGAGGGGGTGGACGCGCCGCCGGGGAAGGTGTGCCGGCTTCGCAATGCGCTCTACGGACTGAAGCAAGCGCCACTCATGTGGTACCTGAAAATGGACGGCTTTATGGCCGAGCTTGGCTTCAAGCGCTGCGAGGCGGATCACAGCATGTACGTGCAAAAGCAGTCGGGGTTGCACCAGATTGTGGTCCTCTACGTGGATGACCTCATCCTCGTGTCATCGGACATGGAGGAGTTGGTGAACCTGAAGCGGCAGCTGGGCGGTCGGTTCAAAATGACCGACATGGGCGAGCTCGAGTACTACCTCGGCGTCGCCATCAAGAGGGACCGCAAAGCACGTACACTTGAGATGGGGCAGGCAAAGTACGTGCAAGAGGTACTTCGCCGCTACAACATGGAGGAGTGAAACCCCATCGGCACACACATGACCACCACATGTGAGCTAAGCTCGAGCATGGGCCCGAGCACGGATGAGGAGAAGAAGGAGATGGCAGGAGTGCCATACCAGTCCGCGGTGGGGAGCATCATGTACGCCATGGTGGCGACGCGGCCCGACCTGGCCTTTGCGGAGGGCCAAGTGAGCCGCTACGTTGCTGACCCCGGGCCGTTGCATTGGCAAGCGGTGAAGCGGATCCTCCTCTATCTCAAGGCGACAAAACAGTCGCGGCTCGTGTTTGGAGGGAGAGCTCTTGATGACTCCCTTGAGTTGGTCGGCTACTCGGATGCCGACTGGGCTGGTGATGTGGATGACAGAAAATCAACGTCGGGGTACGTGTTTGTGCTTGGTGGTGCAGCAGTTTCATGGGCAAGCAGGAAGCAGGACTGCGTGGCGCTGTCCAGCACCGAAGCGGAGTACATCGCGCTCGCGGAAGCCGCAAAGGAGGCGGTGTGGCTGCGTCGGTTGTTAAAGAAGATCGGCGTGCCCCAAAGGAAGCCGACGGTGCTCAACGTTGACAACATGAGTGCCATCAGCCTGACCCAGAACCCGGTGCTGCACAGGAGGACCAAGCACATCGAGATCCGGCATCACTACGCGCGGGACTTGGTGGCGAAGGGAGATGCAGCTATTGTGCAGTGTGGCACTAAGCGCATGCTCGCCGATGCCATGACCAAGGCACAGCCCAAGGACAAGCACGACGCAAGCTGCATGGAGCTCGGTCTACGCTGTGAAGCTTAAAATGCTACAGGTTCCAAGGACAGGGCATCAAGGCTACGGGGCAAGGGGGAGATTGTTGACATGGTGTGCCCCTTGCCATGAGTGCCGTTGATCGTACTCCCTAGTTCGACCACTGAGGAGTGGTCGAACACCTGATCTGACTTTAAATTTCGATTCCTTGGATTTTTCCATGCAAGATCGAGCTTTGAATCGCTCGATTTGAGTGAGTATTCAGAAAGTTAGCCTAGCCCGAAAAACTGGTGTTGGGTGGGTGGAATCTGGTACCCGCCATAGATGGCGAGATATTCCACCACCAGGGATCCAAGTTCATTCCTAATGGCCTCCAAATGCACCTTAGGCATGAATGAGGTGACCATAAGGACCTCCTTGACCAGGGTGAACTTCTCCTTGACTTCTGGGCGAGGAAAGGCGCTTCGACGGGTCATCGTCGAAGCGCCTCCCGTTGCCTAGAGTGCAAGGCCTGGTGGGCGGCTCCACCAAGGGTTACTTCGACGGCCGTAGCACGGGCTCTACTGCTCCGTTATGGGCGTGATTGGATGCGTTGGAAAGCTTAGATCACAGGCTATAAGGATCTGATGTAATCTCACTATGCTAAGAAACAAAAACGTGTTTCGATTCAGATCTACTGAATACGACGAGTCCTGCCCACTCCTATCCGTGATCCTTGTGCTCCACACTCTTCACCAAAGGTGTCCATTGGCTGCCCAAACTTTGGTAGCGTGCATCACTGAGAGCTAGGCATCCTTGAGGGTGCCTCCACACCCACTAGAGCCAACATCACAGGGGTCAGAAACACAGTGGTCAGAAACACAGTGGTCAGAAACACAGTGGTCAGAAACACACTGGTCAGAAACACA